>CAEGAF010135490.1:0-116659 GCA_903067075.1 Micropoecilia bifurca | reverse complement strand
ATTGTGCAGCACTTTGTGACCTTGGTCTGTGAAAAGTGCTATAGAAATAAAGCTTACTTACTTACTTACTTACTTACTTACTTACTTACTTACTTACTTACTTACTTACTTACTTACTTGGAAAAGTTTGACCTGAGCCAGAAAATATTTACAATCTTGGACATTTCACAGAAAGCAGTCACATGCAACGATGCTAGCTGTCCTGCTGCTCACACCAATTGATTAAAAAAAATTTGAAACAGTCAAAAAAAGATATGCAACGTCAATCCGACTCATCATTTTGCATTGAGCCTTTAAATTTACACATGGTGTAACATGGCCTCTGCCTATAAATGATGAATGACCGTTCACAGCAGAGAGACTGGTACATCTGCAGAGCTGCCAATAATTTTCTACCATCTGCAAAACCTATTAGAGCATTTTACCATTTTCCTCAACAAAACCACAAAGTCAACAGCAGAAACTTATCTTAAAATCACCATTACAATCTAAAAGTCAAAGCCTCCAAAAGCCACAAGTTGCAACAGGATAACAGACGGTGACTGTGCAGTTTATTCATATTACCTCTGACAACACAATGGCTTAAAACAGCACAAAGGGTGTCTTCAAACCATATTGTCCAATACACCTGGTTCGATTGGGGATAAAAATTGCAACATTTGTTACACTTTTTCAGCTGGTGTGGTTTTCACTTTATCAAACTAACCAAATCTTTAGAAAAACCTGTTATCCTCTCGCCTGTAGAGGCGCTACACCGAGAGCAACTGCCTTCTTCAATGTGAACAAAATTGGAGTAGTGGTTGTAGGATTTCTCTCGTCTTTGGTAAAAGACCACAAGCCGTTTCTCCCACTAGCGCTGGACACTCGCATCTGTTTTGGTTGTGTTTACCCAGAATGCACTGCGCTGAAGTTCACATCCTGCTTTTCCAGGCAAATGAACTAAAGTTTGACTAAAGCAGACCAAACAGGGCTGGTGTGAATACTGCCTTAGTGTTCAAGTGAAGGATTTCTGGATCGAAAACTAGCAGGCGTCTGAATTCAGAAAATTGGGATTGGACAAAGACCCAATGAGCATCAAAGCATCTCGAAAATTGAGATGAGCAAAATCAAGATGAAACCTCAAAGAAAACTGCACTCCGTACCCTGACAGAAAAAGACTACTGATCCCTTGCATCTGTGGGGAAATAAGTGTATTATTACTGCCATTTCTCAACCAAAAGGCAAGATTATTCCATTTCACAGAAGCCAGAAGAGAAATTTTGATTCCAAATGATTTTTCTGAGTGTGCAAATGAATACAGAGATTATTGGAAAGCCAGCTCAGATTTGGTGCACATCAATAAACTGATCATAGCAGCTTTTTGCACTATACGGATTTTTTATGCAGTAAAGCTCCACTGAGCTGAGATGATATAGATCTTATTGCACCAGCAGTAAGCAACGTATGGTAAAGATCTAAAGTGTATGACACATCCACAAACATCTGAACACAACAAACTGATTTAATGACACACTTTTAAGCTCACAGCACAAGATTACTAAGGCAAACACACACACACGCACACGCAGACACACGAGCCCGCACAAACACATTCCCTCCCTCCTATTGTTTGCTTTGGCAGAGAGGGCAACATTTCCCTCAGCTCTGCCAGTACACGCAGTCTGCTGTCATGGAAAAAAAAAAAATTGAACAAACACTGCGCTGACAGGACTAATCATTCCTCCCACGAACTTTGACACCCATTTGTTCTGGCCTCATTCACAGACTCACTCACACATCATATATATATATATATTATTTTTTCATTCATTCAAAGTGGAAATAAAATCCGTGGTTGATAGGAAGGAGCAACCTGTGGCGCCCACACACACACACACACACACACACACACACACACACACACACACACACACACACACACACACACACACACACACAAGTGGCTGGACAAATATGGTTCCTCTGCCATACATTGTAGCTAGGCAACTAATACCACTTCAAAACCCTCGCTGCTTTGTTTTCTAGTGTTTGCTGTGGTAGACCAGAGAAGTAGGACACCCAGAAAGATACTTCAAAATCAGCCGCCCTTTGCCTAAAATAATAACCGAGGAAGGAATTTAAAAAGGTTGTATAATCAAGCTTTCTAAATCCAGTCCTAAGGGAGTCTCACCTTTTCTTATCTGTGTTATCCGTCTCCTCTATCTCATCGGCGCTACAAGTGGCACTAGAGTCACTGTCTCCATGCAGACCTGCTTTGGTCAGGTGCTCCTTCTTGGAGCTCTTGGAGGTTTTGACTTCCTCCTTCTCGACTCTTGGAGGTTTTTTATCCGTAGCATCGCTGGGCGGTACGGGCTGCGGCTGTTCCTTGTTGGGATCCCCTGTTTCGGTCTTTATCTCCTGCTTGATGGCCGATTCTGTCTCCTCCTTGACGGGAGGTTTCTCGTCGCCTGCCTGGTCGTCCTTCCTGTCCTCGGTGTTGGAGTTGCCCTTCGGCCTGCTGGTCCCTTCCTCTTTGGCCTTGCTGTCCTCCGAGGAGTGCGGCGAGGGCAGGCTCTCTGTGTCCGAGCTGTTGTTTGCTCCACCTGGGAGACAGTGGACAAAAAGATGAACAGATTAGGATTTATATTGTAAATCATTTTATGTCCCTCTAACCCTTTTCTCTTCCATCCTCCCCCCATCTCCATCTGCTAGACCAGATTCTTCACAATGCCAGTCTTCTGACTAATCAGGTTTCAAAGTACAATAAAGGGGGAACATAAAACCATTATGGATGGATGCAATCTCCTGAGCATTCACCACTTTGCTGTGGAAATACAGCACATCCAGCATGTTTCCATAAACAAATGGATTTGCTTTCTATTATTGTAGCTGCTGAAACTGATTAGTCATACAAAGGTACTCAGTAAGTTTAGCTGGTAAATTCTGCACCGTTAACAATTCACACGCCTCTGATGTCATGAACACGTTTAGCTTGAAGTGTTTCTGAAATTTTGCTGGTTTTACTTCCACAGAAATGCAGATTGTAAGCCAACACCTGACACTTTATAAAACTACTGTTCACACAAACTGACGTACTGGTGTTGGGCATCGCCAACTAAAAGGTTAGTTGCGCTAACCCTGAAGCTCTTATCATAAATGTTAACTCTGCTAACGCTAAAGCGATACATCCAAATGAAATTTAAAGGAAGCTAATGCTGAAGCACCAACTTTCACTCAATTTATAGCTACCCATGAAAGATCACAACCCTTAAACACCATTTTAATTTGACATTATATGTTTGCTTACATGAATTTCACGCTCTATAGTTCCCTTAGATATTGTGTTTACGTTTAGATCTTGTTTTCCGGAGTCCATCTGTTATTTTGTTACAGTATGTATGAATAAAGTTATTGGGGGGTAAAAAAAGAGAAACTAACTGTGAGGAGAGGAAACAGAACTGCTAACCCTTCACATCCTTCAAAATAAAACTATTAACATCCAACTACTTGAAGAAACCATAACAGTCAATAACCAAAACTTCAACACAACTGTTGAACTTTACTCAACTAAATTTGCCAACACAGTCAACTAAATTAGCACATTAGAATTTATCCGTAATAATTAACTTAGGGGAAACCAAGTGCACTAAATCTTTTCAAAGTTAACTAATAGTACAAAATGAACACATTTGCTGTGGTATCTTAAAAATTTTCCCATAAAGGCCAAAATCATTCATGTTAATGAAACCATTTATTCTGACATACTCCTGACAATTGTCACTGGTTTTGTAAAAAATACAAAACAGATCTCCTGTGCAAAACGTAAGAGCAAAAACTGATAAGTAAGCTGAATTCTGCCTATTCATTCTTGTGCTGCAAGGATGTCTGTTGGGACTGAGGGTCATTCATTTATGGTAACATTTTAGGTTTTGTTAAAATAGCAACACAAAAAAATTTAATTCTTGAAAAATACTAATTTACATCAAAAACAAATCATAACCCTAACCCTAACCCATTGTTCGATTAAACTTCCCCTATGAGACTAACAGAAAGGGAAAAAGAGAAGCATGCTAGCTAACACTGCAACACAAATGTTGGGAGCAACAAAGAAGGTCAGCAAAACTCCTGTACCTGCAGCACTGAAGTAGTAAATCTTCTGGAGGACAGAAGCTAATGCTAATTGTTTAAATATTAGCTTCCCGGACACAGACAACCCAATGACTGTGTTCTGTCAAGATGCATCTCCAAGTGTCAAAGTTCTGAACCACGACACTCTCCGTTCTACTGTGGTACAAATTAACACAGGAAAGCAGGCGGCTCAGTTTGCTACTAAATAACTGTAGCAACAAAACAAGCCAGTGTGCCCCTGTCCATTACTCTTCCATTTAGTTGTAAAGGCATTGGAGGCTAATGTGGCTAATAATAACACAGGTTATGTCTGAGCCAGACTGACGCTGACAATTAGAGCAGAAAAAAGTAGAAACCCGTAGCAACCAAACCTGCTGCAGCACTTAATCACTGAAGAAAATATTCTGAAAAATTACCAGATTGTGTAGTGTTTACTACTGAACAGATTTGCATGGACCAAATCCTTGCTTACACTATAAAAAAAAAAAAAAAAAAAAGATTTGCATGAACCAGATCCATGTTGGTTTTGAACAGTTTGTTTAAGCGTGTAGTGATCTTTTTTGTCACTCAGTGGTGAAATTTATTCATATCAACAGCAAATTGATAGGCAAATGGAAGCCCAGAATAGAACGCGACTAAGATAAAAATAAAAGTGTGATTGAATCAAAGGCACATAGGATATAAACAATTATACTGTTATCTCGTCTATCACTTTGCAAAACTCAGAGAAGACAGTTTCAATTTCTGTTTGTTTAAATGAGGACTGAATTGTCCCGTACTGTTGAAACTTAAAATACTGACATATTGCAATTAATCACATTATAGAGTATGAAACTTCAGCATTGTGACAACTTGGCTATACTTATTAATACTCATAATCAAAAGAAAGTTTCGGGAGGGATCTTGAATGTGTTTTTTCCCAATTGCATGATGTTCCTAGGAATGATGTACCTTCTCCATCTTCAGGCGCTTCCTCTTCGTTGCAGCTGGCTCCTGAACCCTCAATCTCCTCCTCCTCTGCAGGATACGTAGCGCTCGCCTCTTCGTTCTGCGAGGCTTTCCCCCTCCGACGGGCCTTTCGCTCCTTCTCCTGGGTTGAAACAAGAACACACTTCACATGCAACCCCAGAGACGCAGTCAAAGTACAAACATCAGCACTATGGGAAGCAGGTATGGCTTCCTTACCGATTTCATTTTATGCTGCTGCAGAATCTCATCCAGTTTCTGCCTCTTCTTGTAATTGAAGTAGAAGTTTTTGCACTGCGACACGGTTTTCGATCCCACCATCTTGGAGATGGCGGACCAATTCCTACCATACTGGAGAAGGCCTGGAACCAACAAGTGGACAAGTGACGAGATTAGAGAAGGGACTTTGTAGTTAGCATTACCAGCTAAAAATCTGCAACAGTAGAGAAAAGAAAGGAGATTCTCTCTATGAAGAGGCAAAACCATCCCTGTAAGAAATGCATCACACAGGAGGCCAGTTTTGGGTAATCCATCATCAGTAATAAGTCCAGATGGCTTAAACTTTCTGAGCATAGCAGTCTACATCCACAAAGTCTAAACGATTAGAGCGTAATGTGGTAGGTGGGCCATCAGTCACACCAGCAACTCACCCCACTCTCCCTCACTTTGTGTCATATTTCTAACTGACTTTGATGTGACCCAATTCCAAGAAACCCAAGTCCTTTACCCAGTCAAGCACATGATTGTGTCTTACACAAGAGTCAACAGGCACCCGCTGGGCCTGAGCTGTGATGGATCAACCTGTCAGGAAACACACAAGCTACCTTACATGCACACGTAAACAATCAGGGAGCATACATGCTAAAAAGGAGCTACAGCAACCGGTCGCAGCGTGCAAGTCCCAGTGAGAAAGACCGTGCAGAATTTGCTCCAGTGGCCCTCCCTTTTAGAGTCTACAGTTAGCCAAAGGCAGCTCATTAACTGTGTGTGTTGTAAGAGGCTTAGTTTACACCACCCACTTGCTTCCTGTGCCAGCCTGACAGGTCTTGGCAACAGGACAGGATTCTTGAAAGGTTGTTGGGGGCGGTGTGAGGGAGGAGGCGGCGGCAGTGGCAGTGGTGGGGGGGTGTTATTAACAGGCACGCAGCCAGCACATCTTGGGATAACCTTGGACATGGGTTCAGAGGTCTCTGCATCTCATCGCTTAATGGAGCCGGTAAGGCCAGGGGAAGCTGCAGGAGAGGGAAGGACAGCTGTTTACAGCCCTGTCACTTCACTTCGTCAATCTGTCACAGACGCTGAAGCTCCCTCAAACTAATCAGCACTAAGATTATTACCAACAGCTGGCTAAAGAGTTGGACTACTGTTTGCTCGGAATTTCCGCAAAGAAGCTTGTTGGTAAAAATTTTTTCCAAAGCGAATTTACGACTAGAGATGCATTGAGAAATCGGTTGCCGATCAGTTTAGCAATTCACCGGCCAGCCGAAAACGCAATAAGATTTAAACTCAGGCTATCTCGCTTTGACAACCGAGGATTAAATGTAGCTTTCCATTTTCTGAAAGCTGATGCTTATGCCATTCCAATAAATCATTTCCAACAGCAGGAAGTCATGTAAACTTATTTTGAAGTCACACCAAGTCAAAACTAGGTCAAACATGGTTCAGTTGAAAATACTTTCCTACAAAAGAGAAATTATCGTATTAAGTTTTAACTTAATAATTTGAGTATGAATGAGTTTACTACTACTATGAAATGGTATTATGTAGGAACAAAATGGGTGTGCAAATTAGCAAATTGGTGAAACAACCTGAAATCTAACCAAGCTCTTACAGGTTGCACTGACAGCAACGCTCTTCAGTGCAGACACCGTTACCGAGTGAGGATGAATCAAAGCAGGATATTTTTAGTGCCAAGGTTACAAATAAAGTCAGAGGAAGCACACCCTTGTAGAAAACAAATGTGTATTTTATACATTTAAAAGATAACAGGACGTCTTTCTATTGCAAGGCAACTATTTTCAATACTGTTGCAAGAATTGAAACTTTATCACAGAGCCCATCTAGATTCAAAAACGTTGGCTACAATTTGGATGTCTCCGAGTTAAAATAAGGATCTATATTATCAACTCCAGCTCTGAAGAGGTGCCGTCTTGCAACATTTATATGCATCAATGCTTGAACACACCTTAAATCAATAGGTTTTCAGTATCTCGCCAAGATCTGCAGAGGCCATTCAGGTGTGTTGGATCAGGGATGCATCAAAAAGTTAGGACAGGACCTCTCAAGATCAGTTTTAATTATCAACTCTAATTATTTTGTGTTTTAATTAAGAGAAGCCCTGTTTATGAGCCACTGCTCCCAATGCAAATAATCACATAAATAAAAAAACTACTAATGTCAGGGTGTCTAAAACACATTTTGAATGATGTTCATGTATCATATTATGATATACTTTTTAGGTAGAGTATCAAGAAACAGAGGTATCACAAAAGCCAGAGACTGGCAAACAGCTGCTGTAGTCTTATCAGTGCATCTCCACGCATTTCCTATTCTGTCTGCAGGGGCATTAGATATAATCTGAGCACAGATCTGAGCACTAAAAGGAAAAACAAGTGTTTACTGTCAATTTTCCTATTAATGGTAATTTTAAAAAAAACTATCAACAACCACGTGCAATGTTCCAGTTTGAAGTAGAAAAGCCTTTCTAGCAAAAGAGAAATCAAACCAGTTGCTCTAACTCTCTGCATGAGGACCAAGACATGTGACAAACACACATTAACCTTTTACAGCCGTCCCACAAGCAGATAGCAGGGGGGATTCCTTTGCCCTAAAAGTACCTCGCTACCCAACATGCTCAAAGGCACCATTAGCCACCAAATATGCATATTTAAACAAGTGAGACAAACTCTTTGCAGCAGCATGCATTAAAGCTAAAACAGAAAGCAAAGTTCATTTACAGAAAGCAAAAGGTCACTTAGTCCCGACACCCTAGCTGCACACTGTTGATTTAATCATAAGCCAGCACACAATACAAATCAGCTCTGGTCGACTCAGAAACTTAGCTGCCGCAGGAGCACACATGGCACAAACATCCAATAAGCAGCAGCCATGCTGAAACAGGTGGTGTCTTCACACCCAATCACAACACTCGACTTCCAGTAGCTCCTCCCCAAGAAAGTCCAATCAACACCTGGTGTGGCCAGAAAGTTGTTGTTCCTGTCTGTCACATGCCCTGTCCCTTGCCTCAGTCGTGGATTTTGCGGCCCAGCGGCGGAGCAGCTCAGTCAGACGCTCTGGTCTCTCTAGAGCCCCGGCTGGGAGGCTCTTCTGGGGCTGGGCCTTCCGATCCAGAGCAGAGGAGATGAAAACAGCTCGGTCGCTGCGCTCTTCCTGCCAGCTGGCTGGAAACTTGAGCCGGTGTCAAGTTGACATGCTCCGAAATGGCACATGCTCCTCTCTCTCTCTCTCTCTCTTACACTCTGCTTTTTCCGCCCGCTAATATCGTCCCAGCGCTCCGTTGAGTGCTGCTGTGCTCTGCTGCGTCTCTTCCCCCAATGGCGGTCGTCTGAGAAGACTTCCACAGGAAAGTGGGACTGTGGGGCGGCGCTCTATGCTCAGCCTTTCTCTCCCTCATCTGATCTCTCCTATCTTTTTTTTTTCTCTCCCTCCCTCCCTCTTTCCATCGGTCTGTCCCGCCCCCTGCCTTGCTCTGCCAGCAGGCGCGCCAGCACACACGCACACACTGGAACAGACAAACGCATGAGTGAGTACAAACTCGCTAGAACTCCCCCACCGCCGCTGCCGCTGCCCCCACCCCAACCCTCCCTCTCCGTCTCTCTTGTTAATACTCTTGCACACAGACACAAACACACATTCAGGCAGTCCAAGAGTAAACAGAGAGCAGCGAGGGAGAGGAAAGAGATAGAGAGGGAGCCCAGCCACGGAGCCAGAGAGACAATGGAGAAAGGGAAAGGAAAGGATACAGAAGTGGAGAGTAAAAAGGGGCACACAGGCAGGAGAGAGAGAGAGGAAGAGAGAAAGAGAGAGGACTTGATGTTGATACCATGAGAAAGCATAAAGGCTTTCACATTTTTCCTGACTGACCTGCTTTTCATCTTGAATGTGACCTCTTCAGTTTATAACAACACAGAGTGAGGGGGAGAGGGAGGAAGGGAGACCGGGGGGCGGAGGAGGGAGAGAAAAGAGGTGTTTGCCAAATCTTCCACAGCTCTTGCCAATCTGGGCCGCTGCCATCTTCTGATCCAGAGACAAGAGCGAGAGACGAGAGCGGCGGCGCAATAAAGAGAGGAGAGATAGCGTGGCCTTCCCTGCCTGCTGCTCCTTTAAATGGGTTCCTCCTGCACCAGATTAGTGCACCTACATAAACCCCCCGACCAAGACGGCTGCACATGAGGCCGAGAGAATGCAGACACAACGGTCGCCAAGGGTTTATAGTGACCAGAGGTCGAAATAGGCCAGTTTTTCCCCTTGAATGGCATGTAAATTACTGAAAAACTGAGAACTCCCATCATCTGCATTACATAAAAACAACCAACTGAATGCATTTCGACAAGCTTTCTTGAGTTTAATAAAAACTACTGAAGGTCAGGGAGACATATTTTATTTAGGGGTGTCCTGATGCAACTCTTTCACTTCTGATAAAAACGTTGCAGCTTTGAATATTGGCCAATGCCGATAATTACACGATTAGATATCGACACAAATCAAATATACTTCTGTAATTAATATTGTAGTAGAAAATGTTAGAAAAGACTTGAACAAGTGATATCAGTGTAATAGAGCACAATAGTCAACAACAACAGGAATGAGAACAACTGATTTATTCATTATTAACCAGTTGGTCTGCATGCTTGTGTCCAAAATTTTAGATGCAGGACAATATATTCAGAAACTCGTTTTTGGCTGATAAATTTTGATATCAATATCAAATTGGGATACCTCTAGTTTTAATAGTTCTATCATAGAACAACCTGCACATTTTGGACCCTTATTTGCAGTTTTCCTATAGAAAACAAAAGCCAAAATCTGAATAATCAGTCCTTAATGAAAATCTGAAACCGGTATCGGCCAGGAAAAATCTGATCAGGGCAAACCATTCCACTAGTGTGGCAGAGTCATTGCTTAAGGCTAAACTGGCTGGCAACAACACGCCGGAGCACTGATGTTCTGCCAAGAACAGTAATGTCATTATTCAGATCTGGTTAGCTCAAGGGGATAAATACAATAGCATCAGGACACCTAAGCCTCTTTAAAACATATACATATCGAGCATATGACTTGGAAGAGCTTAATTCAACACTGTGCAGAAACGGGCCGAGGAAGGTAGCAACGTTCAGCGTCTCGGAGCGACACGATCCCTGTGGGCGGGTTAGAGGATGGTTGGTAGAACTGATGAAAAACATTAAGAGCTGCTCCTCCTCTCCGGCTCTACTGAACTGTAGCTGGAGTCCTGTGTTTGTGGTTACATAAGCCCTTCATAGAAGCTCTGCTTCGACTGAGCTGCCAGGCTAATCCTCTGGGATGGAGTGCCCCACTAATCCCATGGCAGGAGAATGGAACTGAAGACATTAACCAGGATTACTACACAGGACCGTGTTCAAGCAAGGCCAGCGGCAGTTATCACTAAATAACCTCGTAACTCACAGAAAGAAAAACACACACACACACACACACACTTAGTAGGAGACACTACATAAAGCTGAGCAGATTTAAAGTCAGTTTTGGTTGATTTAAAATGGAGGACAAGGACTAGTAGTAAGAAGCAGAAAGGGGTCACGCCAGACAACCTCAGGGTATCTGCAAGTCAAATTTCAGACTTTTTAATGCCACCTTGAATGATATGCATGACTTGTAAACTATAAATATAAAAGATGATAGGAGGATCCTGCCATATTTCCATCAACCATTGCAAAATCCTCTGCAGTGCCAAGCTTAAAACCTTTTTTTGTTGCATTGTATTGGTTGGCAACAGAAGTAAGCCAGTGGTGAAAAATTAATGTTGTCTAGCCAACTGGTGATGAATTTGCATTTACCCATAGCAGACACAGGAAAGCTAGCGAGGGTACATTAGCAGCTAATTACCGGTAGCCTCAACCACCTCAAACCACAGAATGCAATGAAGATGTCTGCATGAGACTCAAACCTGTACAATTTAAGATCATCATATAAGGACAACGTACAATTTATAAAACAAAGACTTTTTTAGTCTAACCAACTACATGTGAATGGCACCAAAATAGCTGCCTACTCAGGAAATCCTGACAGATGTCAAAATTTAGAACTTTAAAAGTCTGACATTAAAAACAAGAGATGACCGACCCATTGCAAACTTTATATTGGCTAAAAGAAAAAAACCTTTCCCCGCTAAGTGCCAACAGGTAGAGCTAATCCCAATTCTTCAGTGCGTATGGATTTTGATTTTCCTCTGTAAACAAAACTATGTTGGCCAGCTTCTGCATCAATAACATATTTTAAGAAAAAATCCTAATAGATGTAAGAAGAAATTTAAACTGTATTATCTGTACCAGTGGCTCCTAATGTTGATCCTCAGAATCCACCGTCCTTCATGATTCAAATGTGTAAAATGGAGTACAGAGAAATTATGATACTTGGTACCCGATACCAAGTATCATGTTTTGGGTGCTTATGACAGTGAAAAATGTCAACTTAGTGATAATTTTGTCCTTGTTTTAAAAAAAATCAATAACATTATAAATAAATAATTATTAGTGACTTGATATTGTTCAAATCTTCATATAATTCTTGAAGAAAAAGTGATCTCAGTCATAGTTTTTGTAACAGAAACCAGGTGTCTGAGATGAAATATTCTAACTGGTGCATCTCTAGATTAAGACAAACATTTATTCCACGTGGAATGGTGAAAACCTATTAATGCAAAACATCAATAAATAAATAACCTTAAATAACCTTTTTAGAACAATATGATAAGTAAACATATTTGAGGGAAATCATCAGTGAAGATCAAAGAATCCCACATAGATTCTTATTGCTTCTGTATGCAGAAGAGCTTGCTAAATTCGAGAAGCTCAATCAATCAGTAACTGAGGTTCAACCAATATATAAATCAAATACTCTCGGAAACACACACACACGCACACACACAGAGAACTAGTGCCGAGAAAAAGCGGGCAGGATGGCAGTGACCTCTACAAATCAGCCATAGGCTTTTGGGTAATCTTCAGTCAGGGACAATAAACAGCCCGAGTTAATGACTGCTGCATTCGCAGGGGCTTGCTGATAAGGGACAGACTTTACAGCCTCCCTGATAAAAGCCGAACCGCCTTGACCCACAGAGAAAGGGAAACGGCTCCAAAGAGCAACAAACGCCTTTTCAGGCAGACTGAGAAGCACACGCACAGACACAACCTCACAGCACGTGGCAGCTGCCGCCTCTCCAACAGGAAGTCACACCCGCGTCGGTCGGCGATGCTTTCAAATGGCGCTCGGGAGGCTAACGCTTATTGATCCAACGACCGCGATGCAATGCACAGCGAAGCTGCCAGAGCGAGAAGACAAAAAGTTTGATCTGCAATACCTTTTTTGGCTGTTTCCATCTCTTCTTCAGTCCAGCGAGAGCTCTCATTCATTTCCAGATTGGCTGTCAAAGAAAAATAAAAAAAAAATAGAGAAGCAGCGAGTTAGAGGAGGCGGGAAGAGGCGGGGGAGCGGGCAGTTGTCATAAAGTCAGTTAGGGAGTGACTGACATTAGGAAAGGAAGAAGAGAAATGATTTGAAGACGGGGGAAAAAAAACAATAAAAGGGTGGGGGAGAGAGGGAGGAGGGCAGCTTGCACTGAAGCACCGCAGCTTTGGTTGCTAAGGACTATTTGTTTTAGATGGAGGAAGCAGGAAATCCAAGGAGAGAAGTCAGTTAATGATTATAGACATAACAACTGGCTGCTTTCCCTGCATAGGCTGTGAGCCAGGCTGTCAGGAAGGCTGCAGCCAGCACTTATACGTCCTCTGTATGGACTTGTGAAGGGCACAGTGGGCCGGTTGGCAACATTAACCAGCAGAAGACCAAACAGTGGCAAGGGTGGGGCAGCTTCCTGCCAGCCACCCCCCACTCCTCTCCTCTTCCTTTTCCACCCTTCGTCACCTGGGGAATCCCTGTGACTGAACCTGTGCCGCGGGAACGACTGCGGCATGCACACACAACTGCTGAAACATCACAAATCCTGTACTAGCCCGGAGCTAAAGCGTTACATGACTGAATTACTATCTGAGGGGGTGGAAAGGGGGTGAGAAGGAAATCTAAGCAGGAAAACACTGCTGAGCACGACTATTTGTTCTTAAGTAATACTTCTGCTTTTGAGGCAGGAAAACTTCAGACGGATTTCATTTGAGTTATGCCAATTTTGTGTGTCCCTTTTGCTAAAGAGTTTGCAAAAGAAAACAATGAGAACGGCGGAACAACAGTACACTCTGGTGGTTCAGAACGTGAGGCTACAAGTAGATCAAAGGTCACTCTGTCTGTCTAGTACCACTGGTGTTAGAACTTCTACAAAATTTTATTTAATAATTAAAAAATACAAACTTTTATTTTTTGCCATTTATTCGTAATGATTAGCCTCTAGCTAAAGACTTCACAAATTGTTCTCTGAGGAAACATCATCATTGATTTGCCCTACACTTCCAGGATTTCGGGTTTCTCTGAAGCAACTTTTCAAATGGCAACTTTCATGAGTTTTAGTAAAGATTAAAAAAAAGGAAAGAAAATGAGAGTAGGCTCATTTGTGCTAACCTAGCTCATTGCTGAGCGGCGGAGTGGTTGTCTCCTCTCCTTCGCTGTTCATGGAGCGGGTATCGCGGCCTTTGCGGCGGCCCTGACTGTTCGCTGTTCGTCTTCCCTTGAAAGCCACAGTGGGCTCCTTGTCCTCGGCATCTTCTCCAGAAGTGTCATCCCTGCATTTTAGAGACGGCGACAGAGTCAGAAATGCTGCAAATTAATAAGTCACCAACAAGCAGGAATTTATTTTAATTCTGGACATTTAAATAGTTTCATTTTCAATGTAGCAATTTTCTCAAAATGAAGAAAATTCAGGTAGGTTGAAATAAAATGTACATACACATACATATACTTGTACATGTATATGGTTGAATCTTAAGCAGAAATCAGAAGCTTTATGGATCCATAATTATGTTTCTGCCTGGATATGGGACCACTCCTCCGTGTCAAAATAGGTATAGTTAATTTAAACTAGAATGGTCTGGCAGGCCATATAATATTGATTTCATGATCTTCTTTTTCTACTATTAAAGCCAGTTTCATAATAGGATGTGGTTGGGATCCTTGTCCTGTCAGAAAACCCATTTCTGACATATTCCCAGCCATTTGTCCCAAACCATAATGTCTAACACAGAAGGATATACAGATCGGTGGCATCAGTAAGAATCAGAAGATCAGGCTTTACAAAGATCTGTGTTCAACCAAAAAGCTGCAATTAGTGCAAAATTGTTTTAAAATGGACAGAATTTGAGGCTTCAACCGTACAACGGTGCCAGGAACATCAAAACTGTTGTTTGAGGGGATAAAAAAGGCCAGACTAGCCATCTACGGTTAAGACTTTAACCTTAGTTATGGACAATCCCTAAAACGCAGGTCCTCTGCCAGAAATGATAAAAAAAAAAAAAAAAACACCATCAGTTCTGCCAAGACGTTTGCTCAAATATCAACACAATAAAAATAATTCTAGGCATTTAAATCCAAGTCTGTTTGAAAGATTCAAGCTTTTTGTGGACTGTAGTAATAAATGAAGTAATAAATTCAAACTAGCGAACCCAATTCTTTTCTTTTTTATTTTAAGTTATCAAATTGACGTTAAAATACACATATTTCTGGGCAATTTGAAAAGACTGAAATCTTGCTCAGCAAGAGACGTTGGGGAGCAAAATGTGATTGTGTGCGATATGCCTACACTGCTCTTTCATTCTTTTTTACTCTCAGGATAATTTATCGCGTGTCGCCACAATGGCATGGAGGAGATGGCAACAAGGCTTCAACCTCCTGCTCCTCCATTCATCTTCCTCCTACTCCATTAATCTTGCCAAAGGGAGCTAGTAGCGCTCTAAATATAGGCAGGCCAGCTGTGCCAGGGGTGACAGGCAGGCAGCAGGGTGTGCAAAGAGCCACAGAGTCCCCAGGCCTTTCCTCAGAGCAGGGAAGCAATGGCCACTGGTTCATCAACATCACCATCATCATCGTCTTTTTCAGCCCAGATGCTTATAAATATGGGCTGGCATTGCTTGAAACAAACTGCAGGATACAACCTCAGCTGACAGCATAATAAACAACCTAACCGCAGACACAGAGATTTTAGTTCTCAGGCAACAGAAAGCCGTGATATTCCATCTGTTGTTTTTCATCCTCTGCAGGAACCCAGCCAGAAAACATTCGCTCGTTGATCACTGCATCCACCTGTCCACCCACCCAGTGCCACAAACACACGCACACCCGCAACATGCAACACACAGTGTGTCAAAGTGACACCTGGTTTAATTATGGATATTATTCGTCACAAAAATCCAGGAATGACAATCCAGGAATAAAAAAATAAAAACAAAAAAAAAAGGACACGAATTTCAAACTTGTGGGAGAAAGACAATCTGGCATCATGATAAGAATCGGGAAAAGAAGCAGAAAGAAAACATCTGCCGAAGGAGAATAACCTGGCAGTAGGTTTTGAAAGAAATAAGATTTTAAAATCCACTCTAGCTTTCCAATGCTCCATCATATCTGAAAAATATGTGGCATGTGATTACATTATTTGGGTATTTATGGGTTAAGCTGGACAAAAACTGATTCAAAAAATAACATTGTAACAACTGACATGATACAAAGATATGCAGTGTTATTTATTTCACCTGTCAGTTGTCATAATGTTGTACCTAATCAGTTTACACTGCTATTGTCCTTCTGCTTTCACACAAACCCCAGACAGTGAGTTGTGTAGGACTAAGTATTTAGCAATCAATTATTCTGACAATTAGTCGGATTTAAAAAAAAATTCTACAGATTTTTTTATTTAACTTCTCAAGCTATTTTTTTATACAATATTAGCATGTTGAAAGATGCAAATAAGTAATGCAATTTCTTTCTAAAGAAAATATTCTGCTGCCTAAAATGCAATAATATAGCTTTCCTTTGGTGAACTTCAAGCGTGTGAAGCTAAAACTATGAAATTTGAGAAGATCTTAGAACATATTCACAGATTAAAAGTTTTCTTTCTCATCTAAATACACATATTTTTTGCAGTTTTGGCAAAATTACTCTTCTGAATATGTTGCTTTTTCAGTAAATGGCCTTTTGTTGTACTCCAGTTAACGATTAATCAATTACTGAGTTAGTTGATGTTTCAATAATGAATTGTTTCAGCACTAGATTTGTGCATGTAAATACTGCTTAGTACAACAGTTAATTCTGCCCACTTCAACAATGTGAACCATTAAAAACTTTGCATCAGGCTACAGATGATCTATGGGTAACAGCAGCATATGCAAACCAACAGTGACTTTAGAAAATCACTTAAATGTCACCAGGAAACATTTTCTGGTGAAGACAGTGGGAAAAAAAACACATATAACCTCAGAGAGCAACTAATTAATACTTACTGCTATCCAATCGGCTAGTGGTATATTTTTTATTCATTATACAGCTCCAACTCAAACTTTAATTTTTGACTAAGTGCATCTCAGGAAATGCACAAATTTCATAACTTTAACACGGTTTTTCAGTGCCGAACAGCTTTCATTTCAGGCACGAATCAGAAGAATTCAAAAGCGGCTCACTTCATTCCATCCTCCTTGTCTTCAGCTTCATTTTTCTCTTCGTCTCTCTCCCCCTCCTTCTCTTTTTCCTCCTTCTCCTTGTCGTCTTGGCTGTTCCGATTCACTTGTTGCTGTGGTTGTTGTTGCTGCTGCTGCTGCTGTTGCTGCTGCTGCTGCTGCTGTTGCTGTTGCTGCTGCTGCTGCTGCTGCTGCTGCTGGCCGTGCTGCAATTAAACAATAAACATCGAAATGCTCCGGTAAATTTCACATCTCCAAAAGATTTCACGGTTGAGCAGTAGTTCATTTAAGCTGTTCGGATTCATTTTAGAGTGAATTCTGTAAAAAGCACCGGGTTATAAATATCCAACGCGCCGGTCGCCTGAAGGGAAATAAAAAAAAAAATAACGCGTCTCGTTAAACATCTTGGACCACCTTCAGCTCGGCAGTGCGAATAATTTAGAGTAAACTTGTTTCATAAGCGAAGAGAAAAACATTTGTTTTGATGGATAAACACTTTAGACCCTCAGATCACAACACCTCGTCGAAACAATTATACCCTTAAGTATTTAAATAATGATTGCATCCATTTCCACCGCTGCTTTGGCCCTGATGAGCCCATCACTCTGAAACAGAATTAATCTGGACTAATCAGGCTGCCTGACCTTTTGTAGATTGCTGCTTAGCCTCATACTTGTGCTCTCTAATAAACTGAAGCCTTTTTTTTATTACCCTCACTAGTAAGGGGGTTTTCTTAAGGCCACAGAGAGATTCATCACCTTGAATTATATTCCTTTCAGCTAAAATTATGCTCATGATCTGCTTGATTTAAATATTTAATATCTAAAGCGGCATTTTTTTCACCCCAACTACATTTTTCACAATCTATTCATGAGCAAACTTCGAGTCACATCATAAGTTAAGGTGCAACACCTCGATTCTCTGGAGATCTTACCCACTAAAATTTTTCAAAAGTTCAATTCCTCAGCAAAGATGCAATGTTTAATACTTTACCTCCACACGTCACAAGCTCCGGTCGACTGGCACTTAGACAAAATTACTTCCCCAAAGTACGTTTCTGAACAACATAGGAACGATAAAATCAGCCTTTTTTTCTCTCGCGCTTATGTGCAGAAACTTGGTTTCGCTTCGATTCAGCTACAGAATGGCCGCTAACCTTCAAGCAAAATCTACTAATTGTCATAAGAAGTAAAACAAAACAGGATATGAGAGTTCCGAAATTATAGCAGAGCATTTCTGCTGTATAACTGCACCCAGAACCACTTCCTCACCAGCTTCCTGCCTGTCTGGGCTTTCGGGGTTAGAGTTCAGACTACTACAGCCGTGCACTCAGACCAGAGAACCTTCTAAGCTGCATTATCTTATTAAATTCACAATTGGTCTCTGCTAACAGCCGTATTTGCATTAGCTGCTTCATCCAGGGAAAGACAAACCGCCACCGTCTACAAGCACCAATACATAGACGACTCATAGATGTTTAATGGTAAGTGAACGTTAAGCGGAACAAAAGTCTCTCTCTTCCTGTATGTCATCACTGAGCCCCAGAAACCCCATGAAATAATCTCCCCAGGGCTGATCTAGTGACCGCCCATAGAGAGGAACGGAGCACTTTGACTCAGTTTCTCTCCGGCTCATGCAATGTACAGCAATGCACTTTCACTTCCTCCTCTGAGCACACCTTTTCCGTCACAGTGAGCTCATTAGATGTAACAAAACACGTGGAGCGAACGTCAAAGCTCAGACTTCATCAGGAAGGCCAGGAGACGTCACAATACGCACAGAACGAAAAGGTCATGAGCAAATTAAAGTGTAGCTGTTCCCACTGCGTCTGATGAACGGCTTCAGATGAACAGGCACCAAATGTGGACGGTTTAAGAAAAGAAAAAAAAAAGAGTGTAGAAATGTAATTGGCAAAACATAATGAGCTTTGACAGACTTATGGACTTTTTGAATATCTCGAAGTCTTGTCAGACCAAGCTTACCTTGTTTTAGGTCCGTCAGAATAAGCAAAGCTAACATCACAGTAAGTACAGAAGTAATGTGTCAAAAATTTATTTATTGATGTCTTCAAAATCAAAAGTTTAAGGAAATGTTCTCACTGGTAAGCTTTTTCAGATTTGCACACAAATTCTCTAGAGGACTGATAAGAGTTTTGTGATGGCCACAACAAGACATTGACTTTGTTGACCTTAAGCCATTTTGTAACCACCACGGCTGTGTGCTGAGATCAATTTCCTGTTTGCATCTCAACTTTAGCATCCAGGTTGATGTGTGTAGATCAGTGGTTCTTAACCTTTTTTGATGTACCGAACCCCCCAGCTTCATATACGCATTCACTGAACCCCTCCACCCTCCCTCACCACCCCAAAATCCTGTAGCTCAATATTTTACAACACACCAAAAAAGGTGTTTTCACAAATGTTTAAGAAGGGTGTAAATGATTTGCAACATTTTCCATCCTGTTCCTCGGCATATAAGTAAGTGCAGTCCAGCTTTCTGCTAGAAAAAAAAAATCATCAAAAGATATGTTGCTAATTTTTGCCAAGTGTGTTTAAGAACAGGGAATATCATGACTTTCAGAGTAGAAAATTACATAGTAAATAAGCTTCATATCCACCAGCTAATGACCAGTGAAAGCAGTGTATGCATTTATTTTCAGCCTCAGGAAACCTGTACATGTACACAATATTAACATAATGCTTCCCAGTTGGATGAAAATGTGATTTTAAGAGGTGATAGTACCAGAGATCTCCCTCGGCGTCGGTTCCGCCGCACTATGTTCTTGTAGTTTTCGTTCTTTTTGGTCAGGTAGTAAAAGAGCACACACTCTGCCACCGTCTGAAATGCAAATGTAAAGGGTTTCACTTCCTCTGAACACAAAATCACTTCAAAAATAGTAAAAGAAAAAAAAACATTTCATACCTTTCTCTCTAGAAAAGAAGCGATCAGGCCAAAGTTTTTGGGATGCTGGATGAACCTTTAAGAGGAAAACAAAGCTGATCAGATTTAAATCGTTTGAGCTTCCAGAGTAAGACAACAACAACAAAAAAATCACAAAATAAAAAAAGAGAAAACATAAAAGTTCATTTAAATCATCTTAGATGCAGAAAGAAACATCCCAGATGACAGTTACTGGTGAAGGCAGCAGGAGTTTGTTTTTGGTGAGTGTGACCCAAAGAGGAAACTAGAGCTCTTTGTATGTGGGTAACTTAAAAGTCACCAGTTTTACTGTGTGGTCTTGATTTGATTTGGTAGCTCCAAGCCTCCTCTCAGTTCTCACGAAAGGGGAAGATTCACTTCCTCAGCAAAACAAAAAACAAACAAAAAAAAAAAACACTCACTGACCCATTATTGGTTACGCAAATTTTATAGGGAGTAAGGCACGTTAAAACCCGTGGCATATGATGCTGCCAAGAACTTTGTGTAAGGAGCTTAAGTTGACTCATGTGGCATTTGACCAGAGAGAAAAGATTTTACTGGTAATAACTCACTTCTCTCGGAAAGTGTCCCTCTCCTGCTCGCTCCACATGTTCATGACTTGCCGGTCCTTGTAAACCTTCATGGGGTCGTCCATCAGCCCGTTCATGTTGATGAACTTGATGCGCTGCTGCTCGGCGTCGAACAGCATAGGGGGGATGACGGCCAGCTGCCGCATTTGCTTCTCCGTGTTCTGCACATGCCACATAGACGAGAAAGAGAAAGAAAATCCTGGAGTAAACAGACTGATGCTGAAAGAGAAACCACTTCTGTTTTGTAAAGACATGGCCCCTTTTAAACCCAGAGAATTAATAGGAGAAAAGCCATTGATTTATTTTCTGTTTATAATTTAGCCATCAGCACAACCCTGTAGGAGTAGAGATGATTTCTTTTCTTTAAAATAAGCTTTCTTAGATTTTTTTTTCTTCAAACCTGAGCTTAATAAATGCAGAAAGGAAGAATGTTGACATATTTATTTGCACAGTTGTGGTTTCTAGTGCCAAGGAGAAAAACAGAAGTTTATAAAGATGTTTTTTGATATTTCCAGTTAAACACCGTTATGTATTATAGAGTTAAAACAAATTAACATAACCACTGAGTTCCCATTATGACCAGTCAGCTCTACTGCTGACTAAGCAGGTTGTGAAATGCACTTTGATCGATATCAGGGCTTGAAAAGAACAATGAAATGATGCAACACTACAGTGTAAGCAGTTTGATAACTTAAGCAATAAAAAAATCTTTAACATGAAGCTGGATCTTAGATGGTAAATGAGAGTAAAGATGTTAAAATAGGAAGACATTCAGCTTTACATTTCCACCCCAAAATGTTAGAAAATAAATTTGAATCAACTTGAAACCTCAAGAAATTTTGGATTTATTGACATTAATTTTGTGTTGTGGTTATAAAAACTCTTTCCTTTTGAAACCTCCACAGTTTCCCCAGTCAGATTTTCTCAAATCATATTTTGGACACAAGAACAGTCAGCCGGAGATAAACTCTTAAATTCCTTTGATCAATTAGGGTGATGACAATGAGGCCTTCCAAAATTAAACACGTGGAGCTCAAAAAACAAAGATAAAGCCATCAAAAACCAAAGTGGGAACAAAGAAAAAAGCTGGTCAGTAATAAGAATGAGGAAGATTTAATTGCTATAAAGCAATTAAATTAGTCATTTTTTTCTAATGACTGATTTATTATTGAATCTTAAACCAACCGTCATTAGTACATTGTAAATAAAAGCCTAGCTTTTTCTCACGAAATTGAGAGCAAGTCTGTTTCTTACACTTAATTTATTAATATTTACATAAAATAAATAAAGAGTCAGCGTGAGTGAGTGGGTTTAAACTGGGATGAGTTACATCAAAATGCTGGAAATGTCTGGCAGCCTGCCATCAGAAATCTATCACTGCTTCCTGCCGCATTAGAGAGAACTATCCGTTTACAAGCCTGTTTCCTAAGGTAGAGATCTGCCTTGCTAGATTAATCTTCCTGTAGTAAAATGAGAAATATTCTTGTGAAAACTCATCCTTTGATTTATTTTATCTAATATTTTTTTACAAAATTATTTTTGCAATTTAGACTCTTGGCAGAAAACTGGTTCAAACTATATTATAACAATTAAATACATAGTGTTTTATCTCAGTTAGGGTAGGGCAATTTGGCTTAAAAATAAAATCCCCGATTTTTTTATTTAATTTTTTTATTTACACTAAAATCTCAATTCTAGATTTTAGTAAAAAAAAAAAAAAAAAAAAAATCTTCGCTTCACTTCTGAAAAAGAAATTACAAATGACAGAAAATATTTTCAATCTCCCAGATAAATAGAAGCAGTCAAACAAGTTTGTTTGACAAGATGGAAGACCTTGGATCCTGATAGCATGAACTAGGAAATCCCAAAATATCCACATTTTTCAAAAACAAAAATTTGATCAATCAATAAAATCAATTTCTTTCCTGGTTCCACTGTCAGCTTAACAAACGTGAGGTTTAGATCATATTTCAAGGAGAACACTACAGACAACAAAATCTTTGAAGCACAACATGGAAACTAGAAAGAAAGATTGTTCTAGGTGAGAAAATGTATAAATGGTTTAAAGTCACACAGTCTGAGGTCTCCAATGATTGTTAAAAAAAACATTTAAAACAGGATGTCTGAAAACTTAAAAAATAAGTTGAAAGTTTGTAACTAAGTGTAAGGACTCCAAAACCTCAACTGCCTACTGATTAGGCAAAGTGAGCATTCTGAACAAAACTTACCTTTCTCTTGCAGGCTTGCATTTCAATCCAAACAGTTGCCAAAGGGCAATTTCAGGTGGGGGTCAAACCAACTTTCACAGAAAGAGCTTACCTCATGCTCTGATATTCCATCAATGATTTCAGAGACTTCATGTTCGCTCCGGGCTGCGGATGAGGTGAGGCCACCTCCTCGCTGCCCAACACGGCTGCAAACACACAAACACAGATATCCGGTTGGTGATTCTTCGGAACGGCAGCCATAGCAGAGCACCGGAGGCGGTCGGGCTCTGCTGCGCGTCTGGAGCGAAATCCCACCTTTGCATTCGTTCCTGCATCTCTCTCTGCTTGCGGATCTCTGGGAACTGCTTCTCGTAGTACTCCCGCACCTTGCTCTCCTTGGCTCGGCGCCGCGGGTTGTTTTCAATGCGCTCCACTTTCTTCTCCCAGGCCTCCATTAGCTGGTCATACCGCTGGCAGAACTTCTGCTCCTGCAAGATTGGATCGAGAAAATAACTCGGAGGGAGCAAAGCGACACGCTGAATGTTCCAGGCCACAAACGATTAATCAAATTCTTTTAATTAATCGTGATCAATTATTTTAGTTTAATTCTGATTAATTATTTATTGAAATAATCGTCAAGTAATTTGGTAACCGATTAATCGTTAACTGCAGGATCCAGATTTTTGATTTTTTTTTTAATGCCATTTCATTAAAGAACATACTGGGAGCAGTAGATAAGCTAAAACAATTCAAAAAATTTGAATTTAAGGCAAAAACTCTCAAAATATGCTCCATTAAAAAATCCTTAAGTGGCATAGTTTCAGCTTAAGTTAATTTAAATTATGTTAAAAACACTCCTTCTAGGGACCTTTTACTGTCCAATTTACAAACAGCTTAATAAACACCATTTCTTTAGCTGTAGATACATCCTTTGTGACAAATGATCAATAGTACACTAATGGAATTCTCTTTTAATTTTTTCAAGGAATTTAATCATTTGCCTCTTTGCATCACTTAATGTATTAAAAAAAGTGTAAAAAAAGCTTAAGTGGTTAAATGAAAAATCTGCAGAATGTGCCAATTTTATTTATTCGTCAGAATAAGCAACAGAATAATCAATCACTGAAATAATCATTAGTTTGCAGCCCTATAGTGTTTCATGCAGAGTGGAGATTTGGAGCAGAGGTCTGGCAGACAGAAGGTGGAGTTTTCCTGCCTCCATCACAGGCAACCTATTAACCCTGGTGGAGACATGACCCTCGGAGGGCCCATAAACTACACGGCGATATCTCTGCACATACAGCTGCCTCCCCCACAACATGAGAGGAGAGGAGACACTAACCTATGGCTCAGACTTTCATTCTGTCTTGCATCAAATATGTTTAAAAGAGAGGAAAAGCATCGATCTTGCGAACATTTGATGGCTGATTCACAAAAATCCTTCATTTTTACAGCTCACTACCGAGTTTGGCTGAAAATGTATTCAAAAGATCTTTCTTTTTTTTATTTTCCACTCTTCGGCAGGTCTAAAATGGCCACTCACTTCGAGAAGCAGCTGGCCCGGTTTCACACCAGTCATCTGTCATTGGCCGAGTCCCAGCTGAGTCACAAACGGAGTTTTCTACTTACCCACTGCTTACGAGCGTGATTTCTCCTTTTGAAATACAAGATGAGCTTCTTCCTCATGGCGTGGTTTCTGCATGGATAAAAGAGGAAAGTTAGGAACAAACCACATGACACTGAAACAGAAAGAGTCCATATGTCAACGTCTGGACTTTACATTCATCACATCTTCCTCTTCATGTCTATTGAATGTTTTCCCAATTGATTTTATTAAGAGATCTCATATGACAAACCAACACAAAGCAACATGCTGTTAGATGATAAATCACTTTCAAGGTTTTACAAATAAAATTTGAAAGGTGTGGATTGGTCGAATTTGTCATATCAATAGATTTATTGTGACAAGCTTAACTGCAACATCCCCAAATAAAAAACAAACGCAGACAGTACATTTTGTTTTAGTAAAAAAAATATCAGCAATTTTTGTTCTACTTCTCAATTACGCAAAAATTTAACTTTATCTAGGGCGTACAAAACCCCAAATGAAAAAAACATATATATATATTTTATTGCTGCTTCGAGATATTGCATTTTGACAGCGAGGCAGCATATTTGCACTTTTCAACCTCAGGTCTTTGCAGCAAGAATGGTAAATAAAAAACAAATCTTGCAATACACTTTCACATGAACAGAAACAACGCCGGTCCTGGAGTGCAGCCACTCGATAAACTCAATCTCACTCCTGGGTGGAAGGGACAGCGAGGGGAGTCAAACTTATAAAACTTGTCTGCGTTTGGAATGGCCAGACTCGCAGCTTCAAATAAAGGTCAAGGCCAGTAATCTCCTTAGGCAGCTGCTCGGTTTGTCTCTTTCTTCGCTGCAAGACAAGGTTTTATTCCTGACACTTAATCTGTCACTTGTAAGGTCATGCTCTCCACTGATTAATGTAATCTTAGTCTATGTTAGACACTTCGGCTGAGCTGCTGGTTCCCGCTGGACCGAGGCAAGGACACATGACTTACAAAAAAAAGGTGCCATCCATTGGTGTATGAGGTAATCTCAACATAATATGGCTTTTATGAAGGGGAACAAACATGCAAAGACTTGCCTCGTCTAAAAAAAAAAAAATATATATATATCAGATTTCTAGAAATAATTTCATATGCTGAACCATACATGAATTTGCAGCAGCGAAAATTACTGTAAATCCAGCTTCATAGAGGTGATATACCCATGTTGTGCATAACAGGTGAGAACCTATCTGGTGAAGCAAGATAGGTTCACACACACATATACAAAAATTAAATCCAACCCTGATAAAGTAGATCTTCTCAAAAGACAGAGACGGTATTGTCCTCTGCACACCAGATGGCAAAAGACGAGATTAGCAGCCCCGTAACCCTGCAAAAAGGTTCCCTTTGTCCCGCTCTAAGCCCGGGCGCTTTCTAAGATATTGGAGAACTCTGTAATTTGGCATAATACTTTAAAAAAACACAAAAGATGATGAAAGATTCATTATATGCAGGCTTGTGATAGATGTTTTGCAGTTGTTTTTGCTCAGGCTTGCTAGATGAGCAAAAAATAAAGCAAAAAAATAAAAAAAAGGCCTGAACTTCAAAGTTCTGTCCTCAGCGTGTGCGGTTACACCGAGATGTCGGCCTACTTTTCATCAGCTGACTGCGAGAGTGTGTGTGCGGCAAGCAAACCGGGAGGAGGGGTTTGGGCTCGCAGAGATCCACAGAGATATCGGTAGCCATCGCTGCCGGCGGGGATCAATGCCAAACTTATCAAACCGGTTAACAAAACAAAGAAGCTAATTGTGTTCGGTCAAACTGACACGCTGGGATTTAATAACGCGCGCACAAAGACGGAGTGAAAGCGGTTTTCAGTTAATTGCTTTGAGGCAATAATACTGATCAAACGGCACGGGGATCAAAAGGAGCGAAGACGGCAGTGAGCGGTTAATAGTTCAGGATTGTCTTGTGGTATGCCGCTGTGTCAATGGTGGAAGAGAAACCCCATGACAACCTTCAGATGTGTCTCCATGAGTTAAAATCTTTTTTTAAAAACTTCACATGGATGAAACTTTTAGTCACCGAAGCTGTTGAGAAAAAAAGCATCCTGCTTTTGAATCAAATTTTTTTAGTCACCAGATGAAAATTAAATGTGATATTTTCTGTCAAATTATTATTATTATTATTTTTTTTAAATAATTTGTGATTCTGTAACACAAAAAAAGAAAGTCCAAGTCTGCAGTCTCATGTAAGAATAGAGATTAGGAGAACTCCAAGGCTTTGTTCACTGCTGGTGTTGATGCTCAATTCCGATTTTTGGCTGAAATCCTTTTTTGTCATCATTGATTCTACTAATGAAACTCCACTGCAATCGACGTCACATAGCAGCGTACCGTTTATGGAAGTAGCAATGAATGGATCCATTTATGGAACGATTATAAAGTTTAACCAATGGGAGCAGACAGCATTGTCACAAGATCATAAGGAGAGGGAAGCTAATAAAAAAGAAAGCAAAACTAATAGCAATGTCCTTTTGTGGAGCAACAACTGCAATGGTAGAAAGAGGGAGAGGGTAAAATGATAAATCATGCAAATAGAAATTAAATTGTTTTAATTTATCATGCGATTAATTGATTTACTGCTTATTGCGACAGGCCTAAGATGACTAAACAGTCAACTAGTTAGAAATCTGACAGAGCAATCAATGACTAAAATGATCATTAAAGCCCGAGTCACGTCCACATGTAATCCTGACTGATGCGTTTTGTTAGTAATCATGGCCACGAACACACAGGAACTGCTCGAGTTATTCTGACATGCTGTAGTTGATTATCTGGACATCAGAATATGACCGTCGTCCCCAATTTTGATATTTCTTAAACAGTCCAGCTGTTTCCTCCCTCAGTCACATGTTGTCATGTTAAACAGTCTCATGTGGTCTGTTGTCTGCTGCTCCTCATCTCTTGTCTAGAGATCATGTCGTTTTCTGAAAATCTATCCAATCTCAGAGAGTCAGCAGTAAACACATGCAGACGCTGGCCACGGTATGGCAAATGTATTTGTTTTACTTCATTTAACACTCAAGTGTAAATTAAATAAGTGTTAGTCTGACCCATAACCTTAAAAATAAACGACTGAAAAATGTGCCCCGTTATTAACACTGCAGCTGTAAGTGGTAATCATAATCACAAGCCAACAAAATACGCACTGTGGTCAAAACAGGGAAAGTTTCTGCAGCCTTAAGTTACATTTTAAAGGTCATCAAAACATGAGAGCGAGCCCTTCTTCGCATCACATGATCATTCTTTAAACCCCGACTAAAACAAGGGTAGACCACACAGTGCATTTGTTTCAATAAATCCTTCTTCATACTAAATCAACACGTAATCGTGTAAAACTCTAAATATGACCATCCAACATGTTTGTAGAAAACGTAAAAGCCACCAGGAGACAGGAGTTCAATAGCCCACCCAGTTTTTTATTATAAAGCCCAGTTATGTAGCCCTACAGACCTAATTACATCACAGCTGTGTTGTCTGAGTGAACAAGATGTTGCACACTCGACACTAAAGGGTGGAGTGGGACACATGAGCATGATTGGACATTAAACAGGCAGCTGAAATATGATTATTCCCACAGGTTTTACAGTACAACATGGGCAGGTCCTACATGATGGGCTCCAAATGTCAGAGAGACAGAGTAACCAAGCAACAAAGCAACAAATTTTCAACAACGCCGAGTGAGAGTCTTCGTGGGAAAGCTTCTCTCTGTCCTTGAAGTGAACATCGGAAATTGGCCAACGTCTTATCCAAGGACACAGTGACACAGAGGGACAAGATGCACAGTAGGCACCGAGGCAACCAAACAAGGCACCAAGAGTTGTTAGAAACAACAAAACCAAACTTAAAAAAAAAAAAAAACACACACAATTGTCAACTTATTGTGGATTATTAGGGATGCATGACACCCCAATAATAAAGTCACCAGCATCAACCAATGTTAGTAATTTTTTGACATATTGATATTAATGTGATTTCTAAAACTGGGCTAATATTAATAGCAGATATCTGCTTCCATCTCACTGCCATTTTGTGTGTGTTTATTTCAGAGGGGCAGGACTTTGGTCATGTGGGATTTGTTTAAGCATATGAAAGTGATGGTGATGCAGCACAAGATTGTGGAGATTTTAAGCAGAAGCAGAGAATAGTTTTTTTTTTTTTTTTTTTTTTAATACATATCCAGGAATCTTTATGCATTACAACAGATCCTTCCTCCCTGCATCACTGCTCCCAACAATATGTGTTTACATCCCTGCTGTCATTTGCAGTTTTTCTTATTTCAAATAAAATTTCTGCTGATATTTGCACTTTTCTGTTTGTAGTATTTTCACTTCTTCCAAGTTTTTTTAAGCACAAATACACATGCACATTTTGCAATGTTTTTTTTAAATTACCCTACAGTTTTCATAGCTACACTCGTAAATTTACAGTAAGTTGTTCTTAATTCAGATTTTTATACACACACACACAAGTTTTCCTAACAATATTGCTAAATTTAGAGAAAATTTAGCAAAATACCACATTGTTTTGTTGTTCTGTGAAATGTAACAATGAAAAACAAACTGATACTAGCTAGTTGGTCAAGCTTTCTGCTCAGTTAGCCAGTCTGTAGTCAGCTGCTTAACAAACATGTTGCCAGCAGCTTCAATTTAAACTATCATCTTCAAACAAACAGTATTACCTTCATAAGGATAGGTGGCACTATACTGCCTAGATCTGATCAACAACATGCAACAAGTGAAGGAAGGTGGGAGTGCTATCTTACAAATAGAAGAACACCAATCACAGCACTTTCTCCGCTATCTCTTCTAAAAAAAAACTTCAAGATATACAAAAAGTATGCTAAAATTGTTAATGCTCTTGAAACCATTACTTGCCATAGTTGTACTATGACACAGCTAGTCGGCTGATTTCAGATGTCGTCAATGTATAGTTGAGGATGCTATTCTTTTTAAATTAACCAAGCATTAGATAAATACTGTAAATATGACAAATGTGGAGTAAGACTTACATCTTGATGTTCTCATGGTATTGTTTGGTATCAGATGGCTGATTGTACAGAGGCTGCAACAACAGGACAAAAAAATTTAAAAAAAAACAATTAAAGAGGTTACAAAATGGTAAAAAGGCCTAAATTAGTTTCCTCTGTCATTTTAAAAAAAATAATTAAACATGTCATCAATTAGAGAAGTAATGCAAAACTTTGGAACTAATGAAAAGAGGTCAAATAATCTGATCTATTTTTAAGCTGAAATTTCACAGAATGAACGCCCCCTGAGGCAGAGCCGAGCGCTGCAGCAGCCGATTCACTGCTCTATGTTTAAAAATTTAAGGAGAGAAGAGCACACAAAGATGAGAAGAAAAGTCCATGCAAAGTAAAAGTCGCTACTCACCAGTTCCACTCTGGGCCCCAGCCCCTCCAGTATCCTATGAGCCTCTTCTGCCTTTTTCTGATGAGAAAAGACAAACAGAAGTAGCACATTAGCCAGCTGCCATCACCACGGCAACACGGGGAACACGCTCACTAGATCACCAAGGCAAAAAAACAAAAAAAACATGGCTTGCTACAAAGGCTGGATGGGGCTGGATGCATGGATAGATGGAGCGCTGGACCCACTGCCTATTATTAGAGCTTTTAACTCAAGCTGGGCCACAGCTCCTTGCCTCAGCTCTCTCTCTCTTTCTCTCTATCTTCTCCAGCAAGAAAAAAAAGAGAAAGATTACTCACCTCCCCTGAGTAGAGAAAGGTTAGCGAGAAAGAGCAGGCAGGCATGAAAGCAAGTGGGGGTAGACTAAAAAAGTGGGAGAGAAAGAGGGGGAAAAAAGAGTAGAGCTGGAGGAGTGAAGGGGGGTACTAAAGAGCTGGAGAACAGAGATGTTTGACCAGCAAGGAAAAAGTAAATCCAAGACGGGTCTTTTCTGCTCGTCCTTACATAAATATTTGGCTCCAGCAGACAAATATGTATACGTCTTTCCAAAACTCCAAAGCAATATTCTCGCTGTACTCTTCTTCTTCATTTTCCATGTGCAGATGCCCTTGGTGCATGTAGTGACATTTTACAGCTGACGACAGTGATGAAGCAGGCCGGGCCACATTTTAGTAGCAGCTTTTATTTCTTTATATGAGGTTAGACTATTTAACCTAATGCTGCTTAAATATCCTCAGCAGACTGAAAACAAGTTGAACTCTAAAGGTTAGACAACCATCATGTTCAGAGAACATACTATAACCTTGTTTTCATGTAGCAGGGACAAAAACCTTCATGGTTTTAAATGATTATGTTGTAAAATTTCGTTCGAAAATACTAATATTGATGCAAAAAATTTTCACGACAACACATTTCTGCCACTGCTTCCTGTATAGAATCAGCAGCAGAAATTGGTGCACAGTTATCGTATGTATCGTTTATCATTTATTGCAACAAACTTCTTAGAGGAAATTAGATTTATCATTGTCTTGATTAATTTGAATCTATTATCGTAAATGTTGTTTTTATTATTCTTCACTGTTTCACAGGAGCATCAAGAAAAATATCAGTACGTTTTAAAACACTGTGTGCAGTTAAGACTTATAAATCTTAAAAATCCCTTGCAACAAGAGTGAATGCAAGCTAGTTACAACTGGGTCAAAAGTGAGTGATTTTTTGGAATAAAAGTCTTGTGCATCTACCGAACAAGGAAAGAAAAGAGCCACAGACTTACACAATGCACATGTTGTACATATCAATTAAATGCAAATGTTGCTTCCTCATCATCAGTGAGTAGGTGTAACAGGCTGCAGAGTATTGCCTCAGAGAGCACCCTCACAGCAGCAGCACTTAATGAGCAGCAATTATTAAAAGGAGACTTTCATCCTCCGAGAGTGGAGGGAGGGAGGCTGGGGGATTCTCTTCATTTCCGAACTGTGATACTTCCAGCTAATTTGAAAACAAAGCTGTGAGATACTGAAGTAGCTTCAGAAGACGAAAATAAAAACAAGAAACAACAAACAATATCGATGGAACTAAAGAGGAGAGGGGAAATGTGAGGCAAAACATAGTGGTTTTCCATAAGAGTGTAATTAATTAAAGTGCTGGGGCTTCATTAACATCATTCATGTTTGTAAGCAGATAGATGTGAAGAGGCTGAATTTAGCATTTCAATCGTGGCCCCCGGTGGTGGCACACAGATTCACCACAGTGGGGCTCGCATTATCGCCGCTCATAAAGTTAGGAGCCGACGGGACATTTTCTGCAGGTCACGTGATCCGACGCCAGCAAACATGAAACCAGATTTCTGGGATTGATTCTGCGGCTTCCCTGAGTGATTATAATCCCAAACCCCCACAAAAGGGAATCCTGGGAACAAGAACAAGAGAACGGATAAATACAGGGGGGAAAATACGATAATTTTACTTTGAAAAGACAAACGCCACGCTGTCACAGGAGGACCATGTCTTTTCACATCCCCATGTCTGCGAGAGGAATGTTCTCCAAATACAGGGAGAACGAACATGAACTGAGTCGTCTCTGGGGGTTCTGATGATGGGGCTGAAAGAGCCTGCGACTGTGAGCCCCAAAGGGACAAATGACAGTGTGGAGAGCTGAGGCTGAAGTAATTCCAGCCACGTGTGTAAATACCATGTGCAACCATTTCTATTTACAACACAATATGCCCCCCCGCGCACCACTCCTCCCTTGAAGACAACTCAAATTTAGCACATCGGCTGGTGACAATTAAACAGCGGCGCGAGCTCAGTTGTAAATACCAGAAATGCAAAAGCGATGAGCAAAGCAGGAGCGTGTGACTTAGAATAGAAGCAGCTCGAGCCTGGTTTGACTGCCACAATGAGGCTGGATGGCAGCAGGCCAGGGTGCATCATGTAAGTCAGAGGGAAGTGTTACAGAGGTTAGACCGCACGCTCGAGTCACTCTATAACTTGCGCCATCTGCCGTGTCCTCTTGTTCCATGGAAGGGCTGCGTTTTAGCTGACCACGGAAACAATCAAAGTCGCGCGCTATGCTTCTTCCTAAAGGGTTTCCGACGGCATTTCGGCGGTTATCCGCCACTTTTCTGAGACACACAGCGAATGCCAGTTTGGGCTGAACTATAATTGTCCATTTTGAGTGAATTGCCTGCACACTGCACTGCTGCAAAGCATAGATGTGCAAAATTACCAATCTTAAAATATATGTTGGATATTAAAAAAAAAAGTCACAAGAGGCTCTTCAGAGTTTCAGTTTCGAACTCGCAATTCCTACAAAAAGTGAAACCCCAGCTTTTAACCACAAGGGGGACTGAGAGCACTGAGAATCACTGCAATGCTCCGTGGTTCATCTTCTGCACACACCTCAACTTCCTGCGGCGAACATTTCCTGCTAGCTTTTACAAGGCACTGCTCCACGAAGAGGCTGATTAATCAGAAATATTTTAGAGCAAAGATCAAGGGTTGTGACTGTGCAAACGTGAGTCAGCTTTACTGTGTGTGCACCTCTCAAGAGTCAACACGTCTGATTCATCATGTTTGCATGTTGACCTTTAGTAGCATATTCTTTCAGGCAAAATTCCTACCTTGCACGGCACTAACAAGTAAGAGGGGCTGGGTATGACATGAATACATTTTGACAAGCTTTGAGATTTGTTTTGCCTTTTTTTTCTTTCTTTTTTCTTAGATTTATCTCACAGAAAGAAAGAAAGAAAAAGTATGACAGACTGCTGCTTTTCTGGGGAGGCAGCATGTACAGACAGTATTTACTGTGCAAGCCGTCACGTGGCAGCCGTGAAAAACAATATCACAGCCCCACCTTTCAACGTAATGAATACGCTGCAAATGTGATCGAGTGTGGCCATATTAAAATACCAAGGAATATGGGTCAAAGGGGCAAGGCAGCAGATTAAGCACGCCTGTTGGAGTGTTTATCTTCCACTTACTCGGTTCTCATCGTAGATGATCTGCACCAGGCTGCGGTGCTTGGCCTCACTGGGTGGCGGCGAGATGGGCCTCTCGGGTTCGTGGGGCTTAGCGGCTTCCTCCTCCAGCTGTTGCTGCAGCACACACAAAAAAAGATCAGATAAATTTTCCATTATACTTAATGGGGAAAATGTTGAAACGGTTTCTGTTTACAGGTATTCCTGTCACAACAACAACTGTTGCTGGATGACAAATTGTCCCGGAAATCGTTGTGATAAACGATTACATTGGCATCTTGAGACAATTTTCAACTAAGATAATAATACTTTCTTTAATTTCTAAAGAGCATTTAGCATTGAGACTGGAAAATATCTAAAAGATCCAAAATAAATCAACAAAACAGGAGAAACAACAATAATCTAAATGGATTATGAGCAGGCCTGTCACGATAAACGATAAATCGATTAATCGTGCAATAAAAAAACTTATCGCGATAATTTTAATTATTAGTACATGATGAATTTCTGATCTCAGTTTCATTCATCATGCGATTAATTGATTAATTATTGTTTATTGTGACATACGTGAAAATGTGACGCTTATAGAATGTAGGTTATGGCTACATATATATATAGAGCCAAGACTACTCTTACAAATTACTAAAACACCACCACAACATTACAGCTATGGAGATAAATCTTTCATAGGATGGTTCAACTGTATGGCAGACATGTTTCACCAGTGCTGCTATTCGCGTGGCGCTGCACTCTACCTCTTAAGATTATGTGTGATCAAGGAAGGGGGAAAAGGAAACTCAAGAACGAGACCAAACATGCCACATTTATGAAGCTACATCAAACAATGAGTTAATATGCTCAGCAGCAAAACTGAATTTGATTAGCACAACAAGGCTGCACAAACAGAAGGCAGACGTATTCCTGATTCAAATGGCTTTTCAAGCAAATAAAATCGATGTTTACAGTGGGAGCATATAACGAGTGGCACTGCGTGCGAATAAACAAAAAGGTACGGAGGGAGAAAAATATCAAACGAGGAACTGTGATAATGGAAAGATGAAACAACATGGTGGCTCAGAATATGCACTTAGGTTTTTTTCCCCTCCAAAGCCAAACACATAAAAATAAAACAAAATACTTAATTGATCAATGGTCCAAACAAGACTATAATAATTAAAATAATAATTAATTGAATGAAAATGATTAAATACTAATAAAATATTTAATAGCTATAGCCCTATGTGTATTAAAGGACATAATCACCAGCTTGTGCCAGTGATCAGTTTGTATTGCTGCGAGTCACAAAGTCATGACTTTGAAACCGGGAGGGTTGAAATACATTTGCATCGTCTAATCGAGCCCATAAAGTCGTCTCCTTATGCAAGTATTATTATGTTTACCCAGAGCACCATTATAGCTACAAACTCAGAAGATTTATGTCAAATTATTTCCATTACCTCTAACACATAAGGTCTGGCAGCTGTGTTGGTGTAAGAGAATGACGTACTGCAACCGGGAAGGTTTTAATAGTGATTTGAGAAAATTAGGTTAGGTGGTTATTTTTGATTGGACAACCAATGTGACGTTAGAGGGCATTTTTACCCCAACGAGGATAAGAACCGCAAATCCAGTTCAACTTGAAGTTAAAGTTCTCTAAAGACAAAAAAGGGCAATGAAGTTATTCGTTTACAGGATTATGAGTTTAGCCAGTAAGTGAAAGGACTACAGGTGCAACAAATGCAGTTTTCTGACCGATCACAGATCTTTAAAAAGCCCAACCTTCCAATTTGACAGATGTCAAATGCTTTTATAACTGACCCAGTTAGGTGCTATAAGATCACACAGATCAATACACTTTCAATGTTCCAACCTTATTTTACTGAAAACACTGAAAAAAAAAAAAAACCTTGAAACAACTACATGCGAGGTGTTAATTTATATTTTTCTCAAAGGTAAATGAAAAGTTTATACATATAGGCAAGTGTCGGTCAGCCCTCTGAGAAAAAGTAGACAGTGGCTGATTTTCAGACGGTTGTAAAGGTAGACAAGTTTGGTGGATATGATCGACATTGGTCTATCACCAGTCACAAAATAATTATGGAAATTGGAGCTGACACATTGGTGAACACTATTAAAAAAATCAATTAATTACTAGTAAAAATATTGCAATCCAGGTTTGGAACTGCTAGTTTCAAATACAATACTGAAGTGCAATATCAAAACTGCAAAGGATTGCATAGATGTAATATTTGGTAGTCCAAAACAATACAACTGCCATGCATTCAAACTCTGAAAAACTGGAAAAGTAAACAGCAGTGAAGAGGATCTAGGTTAACTACATTTGGAAAATGTCAGAATAACATTGCAATGTTAATTAATAGGGCCAGAAAAATCCAGCCCTATTAATTCACAGATTTCTGAAAACATCAACCAAAAAATTAGAAATGATATCTACACAAGAATCGTTTGACAAAGCTTTAATGCCAGCGAATCCGGCTTCCACTGTACTTTGTGAGCACTAATTAATATAAAAGCTGTCTTAGTATTTTAACTTTTATGTACCCACCGCTCCAAAAAAAAAACTCTACCACTACAATATGGAAACTTTCAACTACATACAGGAACATTTAATCAAACGTACTGTAAAGGTGTAAAATAAAACAGATTTGCTTAACTAAACACTGAATGAAAAGTGACCTTCAGAAATACTCAGGAAATATTTGGATACATTTACTGTTGTCTGTGAGTTGGGGGGTAAAAGCAGCAAAGTGTATATATTCAGCTGTGACCAGCTATGTGGAAGCTGAGTTTGGGTGTCAAATGCCTCATTTCCACTGAGCAGGACGGCACGGGTCGGGCCATTTTATCCGTCTACATCGTAATGGTGAGGTCCTACAACTGAAGCTACTGGCGTCACACAGCGCAGTTCATTGATTGGTGGACATAAAAACAAGACATACTAGACCGTCACAGTTGCCGTCGCGCTAGTATGACGCCATGTTTGCCATTTGGGTTTAACCACGTCTGAAAGCAAGAGTTCAATTAGTGGCGTAAATGCTCTTGGGAATACGCCGTATCGAACCGACCAGTGGAAATGAGGCAAAAGGGCGCTGCATAAACAGCTAATCTACACTAGCCGTCAGAGCAGGGTGGAATAATGGTGGCCACAAGATGGTCCACACATGAGCACAGTAGGTTGGCTCATCTTGTGCCATGATTTCCCTAGTTAAGCATCTGGTCAGACAAATTCAGGCATTCCCATGAAGACACCCCCATTCCCTTTCCAAACCCACCTCATAGTAAAATAAAATAAGCCAATCATCATGACTTTGGCTGACACACTGGCTGAAACCTAACCTCTGCCTCCTGCCCGTTCACTTAATCTCCCAGAACTCTTTAAAAAATTGTTTATCATGCCGCTTAATTAGTGCAGATGTTTTAACGCTCAGCCTGAGTCGGACTGTAATAATATCCGGAAAAACATTCTCCATTACGGGAACCTGAGAGGGGGGGGGTGCAAATTTGTCCTGAGAGCAGCTTTGAATCATTCAAAAGCTTCCATAATCAGAAGTTTCTTCTCTTCACCGAAGAGAAAAGGATTCCTCGTTTCATCTTGTTGGTTAAAGCGTAAATATTCTTGAATAACCGAATATTTTCCTGTTGCTGTGTTCCTAAAATCCATTCTTGAACTGAAGGACTCAGTATTAACTTTGAAATTAGCAGTTCTATCAAACAACAAGAGAAATGCAGGCAGACATGGCTTCCAACAGCGACCCAGGCATGTCTCAGGTCAAGTTTGGCCCACTGCAGTGGGGGCCCTGCGACTTTCAAGTGTCTGAAGAGTTCCTCCTGGGTTAGTCCAAGTCCTGCTTGGCTTCTGCTCTCCTCCACCAAACTTTGATGAACCTCTCCACAGGGCTTACTTGCTCCTCCATCGCAAATGTTCCTCTCTGTGCTCTGAATAATAAGCTGTGAAGCCAGACCTCAAAACGGGGCGCTCGGCATACAACGTACGTGCTGTTTAACTTGGTATCATTGTGAAAATGTAGGTGGTGTCGTTGAATGCGAGCGAAACCCACCAACAACAGCAGATAGACTTTTCTTGTGAAATCTTTGGAACCCAACACTTTGTATAGGTGTAATCACAGCTATATCTGTCGTTCCTCAAGGTGCCAAAAGCTGCATTTGAAGGCTTAACTGGACTTTTTTTCCCCTAATGAGTGTATTAAGCAGTTTCCCTCCACATTTACATTTTTTTATTTTTACATATTTTTATTTTTACAAAATTCAAAGAAAAATCTGAAACAAAATATTTTTTTAAAATATTGACTTGAATTTTTTTTATTTCTTTTGCACCTTTTATTGTTATTTATTTATTTTTACATATTTGTATTTCTACATTTAATTTTAATTTCTTTTATTTTACAGATTTATTCTTATTTTAACTGATATTTTTATTTTATTTTTATGCATTTAGTTTTTTTTATTAGATTTTTATGTTTACTTGTATTTTTCCATATTTGATTTTATGTTTATACATTTGTATTTTAGAGATTTATTTTTACATTAACCCATCTGCATTTTTACACAATTATTTTTATTCTATTGTCATTATTATTTTATTTTATAGCTGAATCTGACAGGTAGCAAATCAGAAAGCACGGATTCTCCTCGGCTTTCTGAGTATCCCAATAGCTGACACTGCGTCCAGCGGACGTTGGAGATATGTGGAAACAACATTAATGTTTATTCAACATGTGGTGCAAAGAATATAAAAATGACAAGGAGAGGAGTTGGAGCCAAATTGCTACCGCACTTGATAAACCCGGTAAGTTTTCAGCTGTTCTTTGTTAACGTGACATAAATAGGTTATAATGATTTTCATCCAGTCAGGACTTTACGCCGACTCTAGCCACATGCATCACAAGTAGATTCTAGCAAAGCATTGATTAAATTAGTTAACTGGACTTGTAGCCATTATTTTGTGGCCATGTGGCTGGACACCACATGACGAACCCAATCGAACTTTTATACCTAGGGTTTCTATCGGCTAATGTGTCTCTCGGGTTTTGAAAATGGGCCGACAGTCGGCCTGCAACTCGTGTCGTGTGCGCTGGAGATTACACTAAGGAAATGAGGAAGGGAGGGTCAGTGGATTGCACTGTCATCAACAGAAAGAAAAAAAGACAGGAAGAGACGATAAAGCCGATAATTAAAATGAGGTTGATAGGTTTAATTTACAGTGCGATTAATTGATTTATTGTTTATCGCAACAGGCCTAGTAGTAGTCTGATGTAACAGCATGTTTGATGGATGAAAGCCAGTTTATTCATACTACAGCTTCTTTAGAAAACACTACATAGCCCGCTGGGAGTCAGCGTGGTAGGACTGGTGGGGATATGAGCGGTTTCACAGTAACAAAATGTTCACAATGCTTTGGCTCCGTTATTTATAGCTTCATATATATTTAACTGATTTTTCTCCGTAACAAAAAGAAAAAAAGCAAGAGAGGGAAAAAAGCAGATGCCGAAAATTGTTCAGCATAATCAAACCAAGGCAAGCAACAAACCACAGAAGCTTCAATGCAGAAATTCACTCTGCAGCTTTTTGCAAAAGTATTCACACCCTTTAAACTTTTCCATATCTTGTCATAAAGTCCAATCTAAAGCCTACAATTACACCTACAGAGTGACATTTTTGTCTATTCCTCTTTCCAAAATCACTCAAACTGAGAGAGATGAGATGAAGAGCACAAGTTGAACAACATATAAAGTCCTGACTTTGACTGAGCCACTCTCATTTGTTCTAAACCATAACATTGTGCTGGAGTTAGGTGACCTTCTTGCCCTGGTTTCAAGTCTTTTGCAGCCTTTAACTAAATTGCTTTCTTGATTTTCCACCTATCCTCCCATCAACTATGACCAGCTTAAATGTCCCCACTGGGGGAGGGGAAAAAAGCCTTTCTGCAGTGTGACCCTCCTAGTTCTAATAGGTTGTTGAGGTTGTCAAGTTTTCCGTCATAAATAGTGCATAGGATAAACTGCAGCCTAATTTAGGTTGATCGAAGACATAAAATCAATAATGGATCCAAATGGTGGTTAACGACTGAAAGGGCAAACACAATGGAATGAGAATTCACTTAAAAAAAAAGATGTCAAGACAAAGAGTTCACAAGGGAGTTAAGCACTCAGAAACCCAGCTCAGAAATAGGCAAATGGTCTAAAAAATAAAAATCTACTCAATTCGCAGGCTTTACTCCAAATCAGAAATAATATCGCATTTTAAAACACGACTATACCTTCTGATTTAGGAACTCCTACTAAGGCCATAATTATAAAAAAAAATGAATAAGAAAGACAACAGATACTGTCAGTATTTCAACAAATTTTCTGATTTCAAGTTGCTAAAACAGAAAAAAAACAATCACTAAAATAAATCTTATTGATGAATATTAAAACTAGATGAAAAGATGACGATATCAACACTATGAATGCCACAGAGATGAAATTGAGTAGAGTGAGAACCTCCTGGAACCACAAAGCAACCAGAAATGATCTCCAATCAGATCAAATGGAGAACCCACCTGCTTTTTGCGGAGCTTGCAGATCTGCTGCTCCACCATGGTGATCTCCCTGTCCACACGTTCCATGTTCTGAATCAACTCCTCCTTGGAGAACCGAGCCGGAACCAGATCCAAGTCGGTGTCCATGTGGACTGGGCTCACCGGCGAGATGGGCTCCAGCTTCCCGATGGCACTTCCACGCTCCTGTGAATGTAGCAAAGGTAAACATTACATCGAGCTCAAGAAAGATTTTCACAAGTAGAGAAACCAGAAGATATGTTTGAAAGAATCTGTAGTCAGTGTTGAATGATCGAGTCAAGGTTAGGAAGAGGAGTTCTCACATTTGTTTTAAAATCAATAACGCTCATTAAAAATCTGCAGAATGTGCCATTTTTAACTGATTAATCATCAGAATAATCAATAGAATAATTGATTAATAAAGCAAATCGTTAGTTGCAGCCCTACTCTCAAACTGTGTTACACAGATTTAATTAAGATGTGTGAGAAAGCATTAATTTATGAAAGCTGACAACAATATTAGTTAGTGAATGGACAAAATACAAAACAACGTAATGGGCACGCTTGTGCAGGAGGGGAAGGATCCATTTGTTCCCGATGAACGACTGTGTTTGTTCTGATGATATAAATTTATGAGGCCACGATGGAGCCAGTCCTCTGTGTGTGTGTGTGTGTGTGTGTGTGTGTGTGTGTGTGTGTGTGTGTGTGTGTGTGTGTGTGTGTGTGTGTGTGTGTGAGAGTCATCCAGCTTGGGTTTTGTTCTGCGTTATTTTTAAACATCTGAAATGAAGGTTATGTAAGTGGGCTAATCTGGACTAGGCAGGCAGCATTACAGCCTTGTAGACCTGCTGTGATTGAAAATGTCAGAGCCAGAGGATGTTGAGCGGCTGTCCTAGATTAAGAAGCCCACAGTTACCAAAGCCAGTGAGTCAGAAACAAACAAACACACACAGAAAAGAAGAAAAAAAGTCAAACTAGGAAAAAGCACTTGCGGGATGTTTTGACTTTGTCTAATCTGACAACCCCGAGTGTGAATCAAGGCACTGTTTCTCGTAACCCGTGTTAAAACTCAACATCCCGGAAAACATCTGAAGACAGATTAGAAATCCTAAAATGTTTCATTTCTGCTTATAATTCCAGCCTTGACAAGTTTTTTTAATTAAGGAGATTAAAATGTATCTAAGGATAAACAATAAAAGTTATCTGCTTTGACTGGTATGTTCAGCCAAAGAGGGAGCAAAATGTTTACCTGTGTATCTGAGCCATGTTCTGAATTCAAAGTGCAACAACTTAATGTGAAGCAGTCAGCAGGGAGAACAGGCAAGATCTCTACCTCATCCTCACCTTTTTTTCTCCGTTGAGATTATTTGAAAAGCAATAATAATAATAATAATAATAAACAGGTTTGAAACTTGAAGTGTAAATTGCAGCAGACCGTCTCCGCCTGTAGATTCTGGCGTACAGCAACAGAGCTGTTGCTTCTGGCCGCCTGTTTCCCATTCTATATGAGTCATGCTCCAGGCATCAGCTTTGTCAGATACTACTGGCTCACTCCCTCTTTTCCTGTCAGTCTCCAAGTCCTCCCCTTCCCCCATCATCTATGCCTCTCTACGCTTGCCCTTTGCCACTTCTTTACGTTGCTTCCTGCATTCTATCAAGCTATTGTATTGCGCTCTTGTTCCAAGCAGTGATTGCATCTGACTACACTTATGTAACAGGTTTACAGCTCTTGCTGCTTTAAGGGAAAGCACAAGGATTCCTGAATACTCCCCCCTCCCGCTCCTCCTCCTGTGTTATTACTGTATCTATTTACCATTCTCTGGCGGTCTGCCTCTCCTGGCAGTTTGAGGCACTCTGTCATGTCAGGGACGCCTCACAATCAGCAGCTCCGCACGGCAAGCAAGTCGTTCTGATCTGCTGCTCGCAACTTCATCCCCTTCAGTCTTTCGAAATCTAGGTCAGCTCTATTATTTATTAATTGCCGTTTCACAACTCCCTTGGTTTTTCTCCTCTGCTGCTCCAAAGATCCATCTCTGATTTAGAGCAGAATCCTCTTCTGCATCCCCTGCTGCGACAAGTTTAATGAAATCCTTTAGGTTTCTTAAAGAGTCTAGTCGGATTATCCAAATAAGTTAAATCTTAAACAGATACGGTATTATATTTCATGGGGGGAAAATAAAAAAAGAGGCAGAATCTAAACTGTATTATCACTTCTAAGGATCGTCTTGCTGCGACAGACTGGCGACCTGTCCAGGGCGAACCCCGCCTCTCGCCCGGAACGTCAGCTGGAGATAGGCACCAACAACCCTCCCGACCCCTCTAAGGGACAAGGGTGCAAAGAAAATGGATGGATGGATGGATGGAGGATCGTCTTGTCGGGTGTTTTCAGACCTGATAGTCTGGTAGACGCAGTTTGACTGGTAGCCAAAATTGCATTATTTGTTACATAGTGCAATTTCACACTGCACTGTGTCAAATGATCCAAACGCCTTTGAGAAACCTGTTCCTGTCCTCGCCTGTGGTGGCGCTGCACCAAGAACAGCTGAAGAAAATGACACAAAAACCTCAGAAGACACGAGTGTTTCTTCGCAAAATGTAATTGAGTAGCATCAGATTTTAGCGGGTGCAGGATTCCTCTTTTGTTCTGGTAAAAAACAAAACAAAAAAAAAAAAAAAAACGAGCCATTTGTCTCAGTAGCGCTAGGCTCTCGTGATTGTCTCGTTGCATTTACCCAGAATGCCTTTTTTGGCGCGGTTTCCAGTCCGCTTGGCATCTAAATGTGTGCCAGAGTTCACTTCAACCAAAACGAGACCGAAGTTTGCATTTTTGGAGTTCGATTAGATATTCACACCTCCCAAAACCAACCAGACTTTCTAGGCAAATGAGCTAGTTTGATTAAAGCAAACTAAACATGGCTGTTATGAATGCCCCCGTATATCCCAAATCCTCCAAATTAATAGAACATGGTTAATATCAGTTCTTACGGGTGAATTCAGTGTGATTCACTAAATTGATACCATACGTTTTACACGTCTCTCACCTTTGTCATGTCCTCAGCCCCTCCGAGAGGTAACAGCTGCCGGTGGGACAGAGGCCTCATCAGAGAGTCTGATCCCATCTCCAAACGAGGACGCTTGATCTCTGCGTAGTCCACCTCTGATTGGCTGGGGGCCTCCGGCAGGTAGATGTGCTCGTAACGGATGTGCTGCTCTTGTCCTCTGAAAGGAAGATAAGAGTTGTAGCAAAAAGGGTTTTGTGCTTGGTTATTGCTTTTTACTAATTAACGCCTAATAGGCACTGGACGCAAGCTACGCAGAACTTTAGCATTGCCATAGAGATGTGGTTATATTTGAGGACGAGTATTCTTTCTGAATACAGTCAGACGTGTTTTGCAGCTTAAACTACAATAAAAAATAAACACCACATAAGTGAGCTGGATGGCATTTCATGATAGGCTTATGTTAAAAAAAAATAAAAACAAAATCATGGCCCACTGTACCGAACTGATATGCCATTTGTGAAAAAAAGGGAACAAATGGTGATCTAGCCTGATGTAAACCGTTTTGTTTATGTTGTTGTTCATCCAAACTGGCTTCTCAGGAGAAGAGTTATTTTGTTGTGCTCTGCAGCTTTTGGGCAACTTTTCTTGTCATGAAATGACAGGATTCATGGCTGGGAGCTTTTGTTGCCATTCATTCTCAACGTCAGCTTACCATGTTGAGCAGGGACGTACCAGAGTGCATTCAATTATATTTTTTAAATGACTGGTATTAGAGTTAGAACACCCCTGGCTTTAAAAAAAACAGCACATTTTAAAAAAAGCATATACTTGGTGTTTATTTGAATGATTTAACGGCCCAGGACTCTGCAAATGCCTTCTCTTAGACAAAACCCTTATAATGTAGTCATGACTCCCAGTGAGATGGCTACTTCAGTTAAATTCCAGCCACGACACACATTCAAATCAACAGGAACCAGGTGAAAAATAAAACTAATTAAAATAAGCAATGGAAAGGAGTTCTATGCAGATGTTAAAATTCACTTGATCAATAGACGATACTTTCATTAAGCCACTTGTTAAACGGCTTTTTGTTCTTTCGAATGTTTCTCTCCCCCGCCCCCCGACCCCACCCAGGAGACAGAAGCCACAAGGTTGAAGCCCTTGCTGTCAGTGTCAAATTGGAGGCAGCTTGTAAAAAGAAGAGAAGGAACACAACCGTAATTGCTGGACCAGGCACAGAGTGGTCTGGTCTGTGGTTTTATTCTTTCTGTGGAGTTCAGTTATTGAAGGGAAGGTGTAATAATCAATAACACCTAAAAACTGGGAGACATTTACAAAGAACCTGCAACCAAAGGGACTGTGAAAGTGTTTACTGTGTGTATTAATTAAAGCATCGTTTTATTAAAGCATCATCGCATGACATTAGTAAAAAATATAATTTTTTTTTTGTTTTGTTTTCTTTACATATTTGCTAAAACTATCACCGTGTCATGATAGTTTAGTATGAAACCCATAATCTGTGAGAGGAAGAAAAAAAAATTTAGCTCCCCTGACTTCTCCCAGTGCAAACTAGAAACAACCAATCAGAGCCAGGAGGAGGATCTTAGCGCTGTCAATCATGGCCATGTGCGTGCTGCTCGCCCCCTCTGATAGGTTGTTTTTGGTCAGGAGCAGTCCATTTCTTCAGACAACAACACTAGCTCAGGGAGGAAGTGGAGGAGATCGATCTTTTCACAGATTACATGGTGACACTTAATATATATGTAAAAAGCATATTTTTTTTTTATAAAAGCTAAATACTGCCACTTTAAGCCCAAAGATAAAAATCTTCCAAAGATCTGGCCCATGTCCGACACCAACCTGGTGTGTAATTGCCTCCCTGCTTTTGACTGTAATTTCTCACTCATTTGCTGGAACACTTCTGCATCTCCATATGAGGTTTGGCACTTACATAACCACATCACCCGACTCCAGCCCCCCTGACCTATCCCACTCTACCTCCTGTGAGCATGCAGAATAATCTCGCCCCCGGGGAGGATCTGTCTGGAGAACGAGACAAATATGTGTGTGGAAGCTGGGGGCAAAGCTTGAGGAGGGGGGGAGCTCATCACAACTTCCCTCAACAGCTCCATTACTTTCCTACTGGTTCGGGCCGCGCTACAACAAGAGCAGAGACGGTGTGTGTAGACAGCAGCCTGTTGTTGTGAGAGCCTTAAAGTGTTTGTGTGGTGGCTGATCTCTTCACTGCTCCCCAGAGAAGCAGCTCTGCAGCTGTGTGTAAAGCCAAGGATGGTTAACAAAGAGAGAGAGAGAGAGAGAGATGCCTGGCTGAGGTAGCCACAGCTGGAATGAATGAAACCTTACAAAGAAAGTACAGGAAAGTACCAAATGGCCCAATAGCCTACTACCAGAGGACAATAACCGGTTCAGGTCCTGTGTGGTAATAAAAACTAAATAAAGGAATAAATTATGTATGTTTTTGTGGAAATCAATCTGATTTTGGGATGCTTTGTGGTTTATGGGGACAGATGGCAAAAGGAAATGAAGCCTCGATGGATCATTAGGATTGGACCAGTTACCGATCTCAAGGTATCCTGAGGTTTCAGCGAGTTACTGCTTCCAAAAGCTCTCAGGTTTTCCATCATGTTGCTTTGACGACTTAAAGTCTACTTAATGTGACAGAGGCATTTGCTACAGTAATATGGAGAACAAAGTTACAGCATGTACCTTCCCCAGCTGCTGACGGCCAGCTGGATACAAAAAAAAGGAATAAAAAGGTTTCTACACATTTCCCACACTTATAAACAAATTCGTTCAGGCTGTTTGAAAATACTTCTGGTTGCAAAAAACAGATGCGGCCGACAGCCGTATTATAGAAGCTCAAAGAGCCACTCCCGTTACTCTTACAAAGATAGACACATCTGCTGACTAATGCATGTCTGCTCAGCAACTGACTGCTGGTTATTAGTCAGCAGACAGTCTGACTAATGAACCATGCTATTATCAGTTTATAATACTAGGAGTGTTGATCTTTAGACCAGCAAAAAGACATAATTTTCTGTACAATAAGTGCCTTATCATGTGTTTTAAACATGCTTTTTTTGATCAAAACATATTAAAAACTAATAGTCAATATATTGTATTGATTTTGCAGCAGCAGAAATAAGTGTTTTAAGTTATAACTATAACTGTAAAACTGCGATAAGATTACTCTTAATGCTGCATGATATGTTGCAAATATATGTGTTCATCCAGATATTAATATCATTAAATATTAGTCATTTCAGTTAGAAATGCCTGGCATACAATAATTACAGGCTAATGTATTTTAAGTGTTATGCTAAAGTAATGTTTAGTCAGTGGTCACAGAGTGATTGAAGCACAGAAGAAGAAAATAAGCATATATTCTCCCAGATATTGTGGCAATATCTACAAAAATCGCCATGACAAATTTTAAACTATCATGCAGTACGAGTTATTGTACCGTAAAAATATAATTTGGGCAAATGCCTAGTGTGTAATATTTTACTGTCCACACAGCTTTAGAAAACTCAGATACTGATAATGGGGATGGATTTCGCGAACAATTGTGAAATAAAATGTTGTTGACGAATTCTTGATTAAACAGGATTTCCCCAAGAAATTTAGCTAAGCCCAGCGGTAGAAGCACATATACCTAGCTTAACTCGTCTTTGCCATCACTGTCATTGGTGAATAGAAAATTAAATACATGAATAAAAAAATAAACACTTAGCCTGGGGCTAAGGGCAAGTAAAACCTGGTGGTCCGCCAGGCTTATAATACAGTGGTGAGAAACCTTGTTTCATTAATGTTAATCTAAACAAGAAAGAAAAATGGTATTTTTAAAGATAAAAACCTGTGTTGTAGAAATGGACATAGGGACGGATGGCTGATGATGGAGGACCAAATAACAGAAAAAGAAGGAGGAAGTTCAAGCCATCTTTTCCACTGATCATAATGGTGAAAGATCATATTCCTGACTCACAACAACTCTCAGGCTGGCTTTCTAGTCATATGGCAATTTAAAGAAGTGTAGCAAAAGCAAATGAAGGGGATTAGCAGAGCTTTCTGTGGAATGTCTTGCTTGCTGGCCTGGAAATTGTGCAGTCATACAGCAACAGTCTTTAAAGCCACATTGCACAGGTCTGTTGTGTACGTATGTAAGCTGTGAAATATGTGGACACACCCAACTGAAAAAGTCAAGTGCACCACTGAGTCTGAACCTGGGATCATACCACAATTTTAAAGATTTTAATTGTGGTAACTGAGAATTTAAATGCAATCAGAAATAAAAAGTTTCAGCAAAACAACAAACTAAATTAGTAACAAAAAATGTTATAAGTTCCAAGATTCATTAAAAAGTGGCATCTCTTTGGTTTAAGAAGGAAATTTGTTTACAATAGCCGTTACTGCAAGAGAACCAGAAAAAAAAAAAAGAAAAGAAAAAGCTCCCCTCTCTTCAGGAGCCAGGTATGATATCCACTGGATATGAAGAGGTTGTCATGAATGTTGCCTGGAGTGAGGATGAGGATGAAGATGAAACATATCAAAGAGCACTACAGAGATTATTCTGTTGTGGGTTTCTGGCCTATAATTAGCTTACATTTCAAACATTAGCAAAATAGCACATTGCTGCTTTGCATTCTGCGCACGACGAGCAGGGAGGAGGTGAAAATCCTCACAGAGAAAAACCCAGACCAAGATCTTTGAAAGTTCTATGTGAACAACAATCAGAGTAGTTCAAGTAAAGAGAGAGAGAGACATAGGGAGAGAGTTACTTAGATGTATAAAAAAAGACTACCACACATCTAAGCAAAGCAAAGTCTAAAGGATTGCCAAGGCCAGAATTACAGCAGAATTCAGAGTCTGAATGAAAACACAGAATGTGGCCTTCAGTTTGGATACTAAGCCTTCTGAAGGAATGGAGAAAGCCTTAGACATTCTTCTGAAAGACTGCCCACCCCCTGATGCCTGCCAGCATATAACTGAGGCCCTTTTTCACAGATTCTACAAAGAAATGTGGGCTAGAGGTATGCACTCTTATATATATATACATACATATGTGCGTGTTGATGATGGTTTTCTTTCATCTACAAAAGAAAAAAAAGCCAATCCCCTGCTTCACTGAAGAAGTTATAGGAAGGCATCTGTAGTGCAGAAAAATGGACCGAGTCATTTCTGGGAGGCTGCCAAGGCACAAGTGACTGAATGAAGTGTGTCAGTAAATCAGAAGCTGGTGGGTAGCATTTGAAGTATGGTGTGTTTACTTCCCTGCGGGGGCCGAGACCCAGCGTTAGAATGCTGACGAGCTAGGCTAATAGCCATTAAGCATCACCAGTGTACAGATTTGTGTATTAACATTCAGACTATAATCCCGTCTGATGCTTAAAGACATCAACACAACAGCCCTACGTTGCTACAGAGTCACTCTACCATCTGCTGCTACCACTGTTGTCAATCCTGGAGGATTTGGTCCTGAAAAGCAGCCACTGCTCCAACACCTGGACGTGAAAACAATACTCTGAGCACATCGCTTGCTGAACACCTAGCGTCTTTTGATGCATGCAAGAAAATATTAAGAGGAAAAGGCAAACTGATCCGAGGAGACATTTTCTTGTGACGCGTTTCTCTGCGAGTCATGCAAAATTCACATCTTGTACATGAATCATTCATAGGCGCTCATCAAGTCTTATCCTCGAAAACACATCTCTATTTAAACGGCGCAGAACACTGCCAGGTACAAGCCCCGGGTATGCAGAAACAAAGTACTATTCATTCGCAATTTACAGTTGGTTTACTGAAGATGGAAAATCTCCTCAGGCCCCCATTGCCCTGCAGAAGCATTTGACACAATATTATGAAAGGAGAACAGCTCGCGGCTACCAATTACATAAGGATTACTCCGGGGGAGGCGGGTGGTTAACGGGCAGAGGCTTTGGTAGAACAATGCTGCATAAAAATGCAGATGGGATGGGATGAGGCTCTCTGTTCAGCAGGCAAACCTAAACACGAACTGATTTGCTAGAAATAAATCAAAGCAAACCGCAACATTTTAGGACCAACAAGTTAATTTCTGACCAGCTACATCGACGTTGTGTAATAAAACACTCATTTCTCTTCAGAACAATTACTGATGTTAAGAAAATATGGTGCCAGAAACTCTGTGGGAACAGACATAAAAACCACAAACAGCCTGAATTGATGGATATTTGAAACAGTGAAGATGCAGTCAGTTTCATAAATTACATATCAAATATGGATCAATCAGTAAAGTACTTTTTAAGACTTGCCCTCCCTATGGAGAGTGTCAATAGCTGGACATGTGTCCAGTTTTCCCCAGATTATTTAGAGGCATGGAAAAACTTTGCAGGCATTTTCAGTTAAATAGTTGATGACACCACAAGTTTTCGATTAAACGTTTTTGTTTTTTTAACAATAGTTATTTTCTGAAGGTTTTTATTTTCTCTAAACCACAATTATCAAAATTTCAAGAATTAAATGACGAAATATTTCACCTGATACGAGATGAATCTGTATAATATACAAATTTCACTTTCTGAAATAACTGACAAATTTATAATGACATTAAAATTTTTGACACATATCTATAATCATAGCCATTGTGCTTTACCACTTGTTGCTTTACAACAACTGCAAACTTCTTACTAAAACTTAGCTGATGTACACAAACAGAATTGTGACATGGGAGCCATCATGCATGATTTTCTAAAGCAAAACTTTTCACTGCAATTACTGCTGAAAGTCTTTTGGGGAACGTCTCTACTATATTTGTGCTTTTCTAACAAATTAATGTGCATTGATCTAAGCAAGGGGTGCACAACTCTAGACTGGATTCTACCTGCCAACACATAGAAATTTGTGGTTGTAAAATACAAGGAGTATGAATACATTTCAATGAACTTAACAAGTAAACCACTTCTACCTTTCATTCCCAGGCTGGAACTCTGAAAGTAAGGAAGGCCGACGGCGATGCGGCTGGGCCAGATGAGAGCTGTAGTCCCTGGCATGATGGGAGTGGTAGTCGACCAGTCCCACTTCCTGGAACACATGAAAAATTAACAGTTTATAACTTTATTAAAATCATCCCATTTACATATATTTATTTCTGTAAGCCCTTTACGTGTTTTATGACATATTTTCTCAAGCCAGACACATTTCTCGTGCAGCATTTAGCCATTTCCAATTCTCTTTTATCCACTGGCTTCTTGGATAAATGGGGTGAAACATGCAGCTACAGTAAACCTTCTGCCTTTGCCATTCAGGAGTTGCAGGACACAGCCCATCAACCCGCATCTGGTTGCGAATGTGATGACAAGTGGGAGCGGTGGGATTAGCAACAGGTGTAACTGTGGGAATCCCGGGGGATAAAGATTTGAATTCTCCAGTCATGCAACAACAAAGCGAGTTTCGGCAACACTGGAGCTGATGAATGCGTTCACCGCTCAACAAGAGGCGCGATCGTTTGAAGCCTGTCCGCACATAATCCTGATAATTAGAACATGTTTGGGAAAACATAGAGAAAGGCTTTTACGTGACTCCACAACATGAACTTTAAACCCAAAACATTTAATGAGAGGAAACCGTTCCGGTGTGCCGCCTTCTAAACTTAGCAATGTTTCTGTTGGACTGAAGCCCTCTCCGGTTTAGAGAACTACTTTGCTCTCTAAATTTTCAATGGAGGTCAGGGAGAAAGAGAGAGGGAGAGAGAGACTCTCCGCCTCCCCCACTCCCGCTCTGCTCTACAACTGTTTCCAACTGCTGGAGGTGGGTGAAAAGCCCCTTACCGTGTGTGGCCGCTGCAGCTGCAGGGACAGTGTGGCAGGGTTGTGCAGGTGCCGTGAGTCCACAGTTCTCCGGCCTGGCGGCACAGACTGGGGATGAGAGGACATGCTGGCACCACCGCTTCCTCTACAAGCAGGGAGAAGGTGTGGCTGTCAAGAAAGTGCCATACATTATGGGCCGTATCTTTTAGCCTGCAACCTGTGGTGAGAAGGACAAAAAAAAAAACAGAATTGAGAAACCAGAAGTCGTCTTAGATAAAGCATTGTGGACAATAACATGAAAGGAATAGGGCTATTAAACTTTCTGTTGAAGTTGAGCAAGATCTTAGTGCGACCTGGCAAGTACCAGCTGACCGCCTTGAGGGTTAAGTGTGCGTGACTATCTACACCGAATATCTGAGAATCATCGGCTTCCTACCACAGCTGCTTCCCTCTTCCACTGCTTCGAAGACAGAAGCCTAAGTCCCTGCACCTGCTACGCTCAGCCCCTCCGCTACTGCCCGATGAATGGCCCACTGTCCTGAAACTGCAGACTTGACTAGGGTCACGCAGATACCGTGCAAAAATACAGACAGCAATCAGAATAAATAAAAAATTTTAAAAACTCATGGCCAGATAAGAGACAGAATAAAGAAAAAGCTACATTTTTTTGCTACACATTATCTAAACCACTGAACCAAGCTGAATGCACACATCAAGCAGTGTGCAAGATAAACATCCAGGCTCTGACCTTTAACACATTCAGAACTACATGTTTAAGAAAAGATGCACTAGTGCGAAGGATGTCAGTGGCAAAATTTAAAAAGACTAAAACGTATGATTTTACTGCGTCAAGCACATAATGTAGGTGATTGCACCTCACAAAGGTTCCACCTACGTGATTCCGCCGAGATGCAGAAAAAGGTCCTTACAAAGTCTGCAGACTTAAAAGAAAGAGAGATACTGTGTAACAGAGATGTACAGATTATGGAAAAATATCAAAGCTCTCAGTAAATTTGGAAAAAAACAAAAAAAAATCAACTGTTAATGCGAGAAATTGTAAATTGTTTTCTAAACGTATAAACTCTTATTTACTGTTGGTTTGTAGTCCATGTGCCTGCCTGTGTTCCCTATAAATTCCCATTAAGCTACACAATACATTACTAATAAATATATCCTCAAGGCAATAGTCACTGTGTATTATTATTTCAATGGCGTCTTTGCTGCAGTAGACGCAAACACAAACATTGATTACAATAATAGATCTACCGACCAGGTGCAGACCTATCATGTATTAAGTGATTTAACCCATACAGGAAGTAAGGTATCTAAAAACACAAGTATTCCATGAAACTAATTTGCACACTGCTGTGACACACAAAATGACAGCAGTGAACCAATTGCCTTAACTTGTCGTCTTCACAAACAATCTCCACTCTTGTAACACTGAACATTACGTTTGTACATTCAACTAGATATCCAGGTTCTAAATGCCTTCAGGCTTTTGACTAAAACTGAAACAAGATGCATGCAAACATCAGGAAACTTGATTCCTGCCCATATTTCAATGTCTGTAGCTGCAACATTTAATAAGATTAATAGAAACTCAACGAGAAATCAGCTGGTGGCAGTATTCGGCAGATTGTCTGTTTCCGACTGGTGACCAGACGGTTTGACACTCTAAATTTCAACCTTTTTTATCGATGAATGTATTAAATATTAACAGGTGAGATAGCTACTCAATGTGGAAGTTGTTGAGCAGCATTTTCCATGATATAATTAGATACGTCTGTGGTTCATTCGGCTGTGTGATGGTGAGAGAGAGAGACATTTTCAAGCGGTAGCAAAAAGGCTGTATTGAAAGTTGCCTGATTTTTCTCACTGCCAACCTATGTCAGTTATGCTGGATTGGGAAATGCTGGCAGGAAAGTTGGACATTTGTTGTATCGTTTATCGTGATAAATTTCTTTTAAGAATTTTAATTCATCGCTATTACAATAAATGTAAATTGATGTTTAAACCACCCCCAAAACTGTCTGTATTGTTGAGACAATTAGTTTTACTATTGTCTCCACTCTTTCTTTATTGAGGATATCAATAAATATCCTCAATAAAGTATTTTTCAGTATTATTAAATTCAGTTACTGTGAGCAGTTTTGTAATACAAATCACAGTTTATGTGACTGGTGTCCTAAAGAAGCGCATTACAAGCTGGCATGTTTTTCAAGAGGAGCTCTGTGTTTGTGGTGCAATGATTGGTATGACAACATGCAGTCACAGTGATATAATTGCCTACAAAAGCAGTAATAAATAGCTCATATTGTCACTTTTACCATTATCACAATAGTACCACAGAATGTATAATAAGTCCATGTCCCTCACCCCTAATTGGCAGCGATTCAAAAATGTCAGAGTTAAGACAATAACATTCCACAGGCTGTTTCACATAGACTGTCTAAGTAACACTAGCTATGCTAATCCCTGTTGCTAGTAAAAGTGTCACCTCCAAATACATTTTCACTGTTTTAAAATACAATATTAGTCAAACGTGTTGCACTAAAGTGAGTTGCTTCCACTTTAAATATTACATTGGACACAACCATTTTTAACAGCGGTCTTAAATCCCATCGTGTTTTCTAAAGAGAAACTAACATAGTACTAAAGAAATGAATGTTGTCCATTCAAAGCCTTAGAAAAGTAATTAAAATCATTAACTACATTCTGTTTGGTATCTGTAGGTAAATCAGGTTAAATAATATGATTTTACTGTGTAGAAGTCTTGCACATTACATCATCCTTATTATCTCAAAATGGAGTTACATAGTCATGGTGCCACAGTGAATATTTCAAGAAAAAATCCTTACAATGTTTTCAGGTTTAAGAAAATACACAAGAATTTAAAATAAACGGGAGGAGAACCATTGTGCAGAGCGCACAAAAAGATTTAATTCATAGCTAGCTCTCGAGAAAAAATAAAAAAAGAACCTATAAAAAATTTTGAAATATGTAAAGAACTGAACTGAACTGCTGAACTGAATTCAGTGTGAATCAACATTTTAGACAGAATAAACCAGATACTGAATCCTATTTGTTCTTCATGCAACAGCTATTGTTTTTGCTAGCATAAGTAAAATGTTTGTCCCTGCTCTACAGTTTCAAATTACCATCTATATTCTGTAATATAAGGAATTTCAAACCATTATTAACCTAAATGAACAATTTATTCCAATATACTCAATTTTCAGAGCAGGAGACCGGTCTCCTTTCTACCGCGTAGTCCAACCGCACTTCCCGAAAATCACTGGTATCCTGTTACTGAACATTTCACGCTTTAAGAAATCTTCATGCTTTGCTTTTGCATCTTCCCTGAATAGAAACAATATGTGCTCAATAATAAGGATCAGGTACCCTGAGTAATGGTTTTAAAAACTTCAATAAACTGAAGATCATTTCAACTCTAGGCAACCTTTAAAACAAATTTTCTTTGGGTTCATTTTCACTAACAACACAATCTTCAGAGTCGTCCAGCTTGTGGCCATGACGCTCTCAAGCAGACATACATGCATGTAATAGTACTACCAGGCTGACTAAGGCTTGTGACGTGTCCCTGTTGCTCTTGCCAACAAAGAAATAAAGACTCCTGCCAATTCTTTCAGCCTCTGACGAGCGACGCCTCGCTCCCTCTTCAGGTTTTGCCATGCGAGGCGCACAACAGGAGGCAGAGTGACAGAAATATGGACCAAAAGACCAACTCCCTGAAGTCTTGACAGCACAGTCAAGTGTTCTGAGTGGACTGCAATTTTACCCAGTGACAGAAAAGCTGCCACTCCCAACTCAGCTTTCAATGCCTTGCTAGATGACAATTTCAACCGAGGGCAATATAAAACAGACATTATTCTACTCAGACTAAAAGCCAAAAGGTATTCTCACGCCTGTATTTTTCAAATCATGAAACTAAAGGTGTCGCTGCCACTCTATGCTCAACATGGCCTCTACAACCACGTTTTACATTTGCACAGAGAAAACAAGAAGGTTCTGACTTATCTGATTTCTGCAGAAGCTTCCGACAAAACAATCAACACCCAGATAGAGGTTCATTGATTTCAGCTTTTTCACAATAGCAGACAAACAACTACTGGCCTCTCTTTGACCTACTTGACAATTTGCCCCTTATCCATGAGAAATCAAATCTTTTTGCAACTAGTTAATGCACCACATTCAGGCAGTAGTAGCATGAGGTAACACCAAAACTCCTCAGTGTGGAAGTTACTGCTGAGAGAAGAGTATTCTCTCTTCTCTCAGCAGCAAAAATCATCGGAGAGAAGAGAATTTTCTGCGATGATTTTTCATGGAATCATCGGTTCCATAAAAAAGCAAATCAAAGACTGAGACCCAGAAATTTATTTTGAGAGAAACCGTATTTCCGAAGAGATGTTTTAACTTTATCTGTGGCTCAATCAGGATGCAGGAGAGTGAGACCTTAAAGGAGATAACAGTAAGGCTAAACGGAGTGCAGCAAATCTGCCAATTTAGACGTTGGGATATTCTTCTACTTCAGGGTAAGACGACGACTTGCTCCAGGCTAAAGCATGTCAGACAAAACCTGTTAAATCTGTCAGCTATGTGAAGAAGCAGTTGCTGAGAAACAGAGTCACTATGAAACAGTTTCACCTTCTAAACAGTGTTGCTGTTTGCAGACATTCTACTTTCTAGGCAGGCACACAAGAGAGATCACTGTTGGGCTCGAAAGAGCGCCAGCATGGCCACTATGAGAAGAATGCATCGTTCCTCTCCATGACAACAGACAAATGTAGCATAATGGACGCCTGTCACGATAACTTTTGATGGACGATAAATAATTATTGCGAGAAACGGTAATATTATGAAGACCCTTTTCAAGTGATATGTTGATAATGGCATAATAATGCAAGTTCACCCTCAAAAACCAGTAGGTTGTAAAGAACACTCCAAACTGAAACTGGAAGATATCTTCAATAGCCTAAATAAAATATAAGAAAAACAATAAAATTTAAATAAAGTATCAACAAAATTGATTATGATGTCTACACAAAATTGCCTTTCAAAAGCTCATTTTAATTTATCATGAGATTAATTGATTGCTTAATGCTTAGAATAATGTGACCCACAAATATGTGACATTACTCCCATTTTAGGCCACAGGTTTTGCATTTTTCAGCAGACAAATTCAAATATTCTTTGCTAGAATAATTTTCAGATTTGAATTTTCAAAAACCTCAGGAATTTCCCCCTTCCTCCACGATTCTGCACGAGACATCCTTCATGTTGATTAAGTTGGGTGAGAAACCTCAAACCCAATCAGTACTGTGTGCTTTGGCTGTTGACTTGCTGATGTGATATGGACTTTGTGGGGATCCTGGACTTGGATAAGAACAGGCCCTCTTCAGAACCGTTTGATCACTGGTTTCTGAGACTGAGGGAGAAAACCCCCCATTTGGATTTGTCCAGTTTTCTTCATTCCTGCCATTCTGAAGAAAAAGGTTGTTTTCCATTCCACTTTGAACAAGATTATACCAAACATCCTCTCCATGCTTCTGATGGACTGTGTCAGCTGACACACGGCTCTCAGCGACAGCACTTGCATTGAAGAGTATCCAGTATCAACGCTGGGTTAATACTAGCACATACTGCCGGCGGGTGACCCCTGGACACTGCTGGCAGTCAACTCGCTGAAAATTCAAATATCTAGGCGTTTCAATTACCGAGTCCAGAGAGATTCAAGGCCACTGATATTGAATGGACTCCCTGCTTTCTAGTATTCCCCATGCTTTTAGAGCCAAATTGATAATCAGAAGAGATGAGGACTTTTCCACGGGAGTTTGAGATTTTTTTTTTTTTTTTTTTTTTTAAACTCTTAGAGCCTGAACTGGTTGATTAAGTAGCCGATGGTTCATTCATATTTCTTGGCATTCATATTTCTTGCCAACGGCTTTTTAAACAATGGAGGCAAATTATCCATTTTTGTGGCTTGTTATTCTCGGTCTGGGCTGTTATTTATGGAACTCGTCAGTAAATACATGTTAATATGAATTAGTTTCATATTAATAAATCGATTCAAGCAGTAAATTTGAGTGGTTTCTCCTTAGAGGTTGAGTAATGTGTTCTTATCCCTGATAAACATTGAAGTGTTGAGAAATAGATCAGCTCATTGCTTTACATGTAGGAAGGAAAGGAAAAGAATTTAAGTCAGATCGACGATGAGATTTTTTTATATTCAAGTATAAATTATATACTTGAATATATATAAATTGTTGAGCCTTTGTAATGCTCAACAATTTGGCCAGTAAGGTGCTTGAGATATGAGCACTTTGGTTTCTTTTCTAAACAACGTCTAGTCTATTCTGGACTAATGCAGCACATTGTTTTCACCTGTTCATAAAACCTCGGATAACAGATCCCTAATTGACTGTGGGCCACCAGAGACTTGTACAAAAATACTTTTACTTCCCAAAATGTAGATTAAATGTCAGAGTTTATTTTCTAGCTCTTCCTTGTTTTCAAGTGAGCTAAATTATATTGTAGTGCTGTTTAACATCCATCGGTCGGTACATTCCTCTCAGTTAGTATCAATAATCAGAATCGGCCAAAACTGGTGTTTGTATGTGAAAGTTGAAGAAAAACCGAAGCTAGAAATGCAGTAAAAATGTTTTTATCAACTCGCCTAATCTAATAGCAGTCCATATTCAAAGTACGTAAACTGTAATAATGAAGGAGTATTTATTACTCAATTCAAAGACCCATTGAACATTTTAAAAACGAATCTCTAGAACAATGCTGATCTTTTCTTATTTATTTTTATGTACTAATGCAAGGTCAGCAACTTCCACAGTAGGTCAGAGTTCCTCACAGTGATTTCTTTTAAAGTTTCCCAACTGAGACACTGAATAATACCCTACAAGATGTTTTTATACTGTAAGATCAGATAAGATGCAAAGGTTAGGGTGCAAATGTGCAAGTTGCCATTGTCTCAGCCTAGCTTACAGTTTTTTTTGTTTTGTTTTGATTTTTGAGGCACAAAGAGGGGCTCTATATGCCCTTCCTTCCTGCTCAACTGTCAGACACAAAGTGTCACTTGATTGCCGTTACGCAAAGACCTCCATTACGAAAGGCTGAACATGGTTCTGGCTTTAAGACACAGAGGAGCTCTGTAAACATGGGCTCGTAGAGGCCGCGAGACGGGAGAAACACTACTCAAAGTCTCACACAGACTAAAGAAAAAGAACATCCTTTGTGCTTAGTCTAAACTCGGCTTCAAATATTTTGGGAAACGCTTACGCTTCTTTAGAGCCTCTCAGAGCTGAGAAAGTAAAACAAAAAAAACAGAATATGCTGATGCAAAAAGCATCATTTCTAGAGGAAAAAACACAACAAAAAAGTGAAGAGCAAAAAGAAGAAAAAGAAAATATGTGTCGAAAGCTGCTCTTTGATGACAATCCAGTCCAGAACAGTTCCCTAAAGGAAGAAAACAAGCCCTAATGCAGTCACAAGATCTACACAAGACCGAAGGATGGAAAACTGAGAGCGCCGACACAATAAGAGAAATTTGACATCCACTTTGAGGTGGAATGGGACCTTCCAGACAAGAGGCTAAACACATGCACTGGCACTGCTACAGACACCCACAGGCAAGTCGATGGCTCCCAGCCAGCAAGGCGAATGAACCCAGTCACCTCACTCCGCTGCTCTGCTCTCTTCTCTTCCACATAGCGGAGGGCCTCAGCCTTCAGCGGTGTGAGCCAATATTTCATCCGCTTACCTCCCCACCCCCTCTCTACGCCCCACCACCCTCCCGCTCCATTTTAGGAATGGCTGTGGAAATACTAGCACGGAGCGCACAGACAGCTTCCAGCCTGCCAAGAAGAGCAGGAGGCAGACTTCAAACAACAGTTTAATTCCACTGACATAAACACTAAATCAAATCTCCATCTAGAGCGACCTGGTAGCCCAGCTCTAAAAGCAACACCTCAGAAAACGTTTTGGTTTCTTTTTTTAAAAAAAAAAAAAAAACAAAGTCCAATATCTAGAAATATGATCTTGTTAAACATAAATAACCTTCAAAACGGGTTTCTACGCTTTGGGATTTTCAGTTCGCCTGCTATGATAGCTCCAGTTCAAGTTGAATAGTCAATAAAGTGTCTGTCATGAAGGACTGCTTTAAAGCAAACAAGTTAGCCTGGTGATTATGTGGTTTTCTTTGTTACCACTAAAGTGATGGATGGTATATGAGACATTTATACAGTGGTCGTGAACACTGGTATAAGGATGGCATGGCAGTATTAGTCATACCTCTGTGTGTGTAAGGTAATAGTATTATTTAAAAAAAAAAAAAAAAACTGACCACTTTAATCTGCACTTGCATAACTGGCCTAAATCCGTGGACTGCAGAAGACAATAGGCTGCACTCTTTAGATTTTGTCACGTCATTAATTTCACACCTTTTTTTTTTTTTTTTTTTTTAAATCTGTGTTGTTCCATTTTTGCCAAACATTTTCCATGTATTGTTCTTGCCTTTTACAGTCCTGTAAATGAGATGCCAGAAAAGGTTTTCTCTCCCTGTATGAGTGATGCGTTACTCCGCTTTTCTCACCTTTCCCTCGCTTACAAGAAAAATAACTTTGGTTTGGAAACATTTCCTGTGACAAAAAATAAATACATAAATTGCTTTGCTTGTACTGAATGTAAAGTAACGTACTGCCCCTCCCCCACTTGTTTCAGCACACTGGAGAAAAACACATCCATGGATTTAGAAATACTTCTGCTGCCACTAATAGTTTTGAAGGGGGAGTTTTACGCAGAGTGAAAACTCTTCAGAGCAACTAACAGAATATTTCGTCTTATTGCACAAATTAAAATCCAACTACGTGTATTCCCATTTGTCATTTCTCCCTCACTTGTCTTGTAAATGTCGCTGTCGCCATCACCAAACGTATTAAACATTTGTTCGTCCATGTTGCTGACTACAGATGAAAAGTCGCTGACAGATGCAGGCGTACTAACGGAGGCTAGTGCAGCAGTTGTAGGTCTGTGCGCTCTTTAGCCTTAAGAAAAATCTTGTGGTCAATCAAGTTCTATGTCAAGCCAGATGCGTTTCCTCCGCCGTCATAGAACTTCGCGTCGTAAATATCGCAACGGGCATAATCTGCATCCCACTTTGAAAAGTGGAGCCATAGCTTTGAGCGTTTTCTATCGGCCATGCTTATTTTGTTTACTGAACTAGCGGCTGCTGATGTCATTATGCTCTTGTGCATGCTATGCTGCATTCAGGACAAGCATAGAAAATCCTCCGCTCTTCCTCCACACTGCCACAATGTTGTACTTGTACAAGTACCGACCTTATTTGGTTCCCGTTAACTGCAGGCTGGTCTACCTGAGCAGACAGCCTGACTAATTAATCAAGTAATATCAGCTTGTTATAATCATATCACTCTATGTAAAGTTGAATAAAAACATTTGCTTTTTAGGGCATTTTTATTACTGTAATAAAAATGCCATTTTAGCAGCAGGATAAACAATTGCTTTTCTGTCCCAAAAGCCATTAGATCATGCTTAACATTTTTATTCTCTTGCATAAATGCTTTGACCCCCGAAACCATTTCAACTTTCTCAAGATTATTACACGCCAAGTCTTGCGGTCGTTCATGTTTCCCATTGCGTGCGTAAAGCCAAACTGTTTTATGCACACAATGATCTGTCAGATTTTTCTTACAAGCAAAATTTTTTCCCACATTACTACATCCATCTTCAATGAGTGCATTGAAGATGGATATTAGAACCCTGGCAGAAATAGATGAAATCAAAACTTTGACAATGCACAGCCAGTTTTTTTTTTTTTTTTTTTACTTGGTTGCAAAAAGATGGGGGGGGGGAGAGAAAAAGAAACAGGTGACACAATGAATCACCATGCATGGAATCAGGCTGTAATTTGCATTTCTAAAACAAATGTAAAAGTCAAATTATGAAGATGAATGAAGACATCAAGGTCTCAGGAAAGAAATCTGAACACAATGTGGAGAATAAAAGAAATGAAAGATAATCGGCAGAAAAAGGGAAAGAAATAACTTTGAAAAAAAATAGGGTGGAGGCAAGGTTTACAGACTAACATTTACAAAAAGTTAAACATCCAACATTATCAAAAACATAAACATAAAAAGTTAGAGTGCCAAGTGTAGATGGTAGAAGGCTGGAAGAAAGGAATTTTCAAAAATCAATCTTGAATATGAATTGGCGGAAAAGAAAAAAAGACAAATGTCGACAGTTATTGACTATCTGAAGCTAAACATCTCAGTTCAATACAGAAAACTGGAAAAGTATACACCCGTCATTCTTTCAGGTCAAAGTTTTATGATGAAGTCTCGGAGTGATGATAAAATTTTCCAGAGAGTAGTACAACTTTTGACAATTAAAAAAATATATTTACCACTTCCAGGCAAATGTATGACTCACTTCAAATCACTGCAGACAGATGTCAAACACAAATCTTCAAAAAAAAAAAAACATGTTTAAATGTTAAAGTTACCTAAAACTTATGATTTCTACCAGAAAGATGACCACAGTAGCTGTGTTTAATCAAATCTCTGATTCTGCTCATTTCTGCTGATGTTCTCATGTTGTGAAAAGTAACACCACTAATGTTTTGGGGGTTTCCAGTCATCTTTAGAGAGACTTTTCTAGTTACCACAATAACAAAATGTTTTTTGATAAATTCCGCTCACGACATCTGGCCAACAGCTGGAGCTAAATTCAACTGAAACTGTATGCTACAGATTAAAAAGATAGTTTAATATCTTCTAACCTGACCCATCAATCGCTGCACCAGGATGTTAGAAGCTGATTGGTGAATACTGTATTGTTCATAATCCAAAAACAATTTCTTCAATAGGATTTTTTAAATATATATTGTTAAATCTTCACATTACATCCACCCACATGTGCAGGTTAATCCGGTTTCCTAGATGTATAATCCATAATGACTGCTGCGTTATATATGAAACAGACTCCCAGAAAACTGGAAGTCCTTCCCCATTTTCAAACCGTCAAAGTCAGGGTCTATTTTTTCTTTACTTCTCAGTCAAACTGTCACATTGTTCTCTGTTACGAGTTGTACCCCCAAAGATTAGACTTAATATCCCTCCTAAGGACGAACATTTGATGTGAAAAAGGGAAGAATTATGAAGTGATTGAACTGAAATGGGCTACAAGATTCAAGGGCATAAAAAAATAAAAGGAAAAAAAGATTTGAAGAGAAACATTTGAAGTTCATAAAGCGGTGCCCTAGAGAGCAGAGCTCATGAGCGGAGGGGGCTTCCAGGAATCAGCCCAGGAATGTGGCACCCTGTCAGGTCTCGTAAGGATTTATCTCTCTGGAGCCTCATTACAGAAGGGCCCTGGCAAAGGAGGCTCACGCTTGCTTACTCTTTTCTTTTTACTCAGCCCAGAGCTCAGCAGTTAAACGCTCACAGACATTAAACATGCATAACCACTTGTTACAGACTTGATTTTTAATACTTTCACAAAAACATTTCAGTTTTTTTTTTTTTTTTTTTTCTTTAATCGTAAAACGGTAAGGGTCCCGTTTTCCATCACATTGAAAAAGTAAACACTTGTCTGCTCTCACCCAAAGATCTTATCAAGATAAAAGGAGAAAAAATAGATTAATATATTACAGCTTGTACAGTTTCAGCACAACTGATTTCAATTCATCAAACTGATTAACACTAGAGGTGCACCGATTGCAGTTTTCTGGCCGATCGCCGAAAGCAGAGAAATGCATCTCGGTATTTTTCTTTTATTTTTTATTTTTTTTAGACTGATGGAAAATATCTGATTTGCATGGTAAAACTAGCTACTAGTGACAACAGGCATACAATCCAGTCTAATTTTACACAATTGCGGGATATAATAACACGAGAAGACACTAAAATAGAAAATAAGAATCACAGGAACAAGATGAGAATTCAGCAAAATTTCAGAAAAATTAATAATCCCCATTTATTTATTTAAAAACAGCAAATGTAGTAAAGAATTTGTCATCTGTGTGTAGAACAACTCAGCCCAGGTTCACAGGTTCCCATTTTGAAGTTTTTAAGCCTAATGTCTAATTCTAAGTGTTTGAATCTTTTCATTCTGTGTTTACCACAAACCCCCCAAAAAAGGTTTTAAAAATCACTAAAAAGTTTTAAAAGTTTCCTGAAACAGTCCTTTAGCTCAGCACCGATAGAGCAGATGCCAACTTCAGCTCGTTCTCTGCCTCTTACCGTCTGCGTGTCTAATTACTAAATGTCAAGAGAAATCATGAAGTGCTGGGGACTTTTTTACCAGCAGATTTTTTTCAGCCGGTCTGATGAGCAGCTGGTTTCCACAAACAACAATGTGGTGAATCAAAAAGTACTCCCTTTCTTTTTACAAATTAGTCAATTAGGCATATTCAATTTACTGGTACCAAAGTTCAAAAGGCTCTAAAAGGAAAAAAGATTTTAAAAAATTCTTTATACAGTTTTAATTAAATGCTTCTGATAAGATAGGGGGAGTTGAGTGCCCAGAGTTTTACTGGCTTTATAAAGCACATTTGACAACCCCTGTCCCAAACTCCAACATCTATTGCTGCACACCACCAGCCAGCTGACTGAAAGAAAACCTCTGTGTATTTCCTTTGTTCAGAAAAAAAAGAAAACACATCTGGTTGGATATATTTCTATTCACAAAAAACAGTCGTGGCTTACAAACTAAAAGAGCACCTGCCATCATTCCTATTAACACAACGTTCTTTTAAAAGTTTATGTTATTCTACTAAGGCCAGAATAAAGTTTGCTATTCTGCAAAATGAGTGTTTGAAAGCTAGTTTCAAAATGAGTGTGTGATTAGTCTACCTTGTGCGGGACAATAAAATAACTTATTTTCTATATTTCTATATTATATCTATATATTTTATTTTCTGTTTTCAAGAAACAGAAAATAACATAAAAGGCTGAACTAAAAATTCAAAGAGAAATTCACAGAGAAATTTTTAAGAACTTCAGGGTTTCCCCCAGTGTATTATAAGCATGGCAGCCGCCATGCTTTGCTAGCCCTGCCACCAGGCTAAGCATTGAACTGTTTCAGCTGTTTGGGATTCCCCTCGTAATTTTCCTTCAGAAAGCAGGTGGAGAATCCACGCTTTCTGATTGGCTGCCTGTCACATTCAGTTAAGCTCCCAGTCAGGAAAACCCCTGATTGAATCACGTGCTTCAACATCTAGCTAATATTAATCTCTGGGGGAGAGTAAAAAAAATAAATCAATCATTAATCCTTTATTTTACATTTTATGCCAAATGCACAGTTTCCAAACACAGAAAAAAGTTATCACAGTTTAAAGTTTATACCATCATTCATGGTCTCATAAAAACACAGGAGACAAACAGTTCAGTATCAGGTCAGTGGCTTTTAACATGATCAAACTGTAACAAATATCATTATACATGTCACCCAACCCCAACTATGTTTTTTTTCCTCAGGAAGCAACTGCTGTCATATGGCACCGTTAACCCAGTTTCAAATTTAAGATTTACGTGACATGACACACCATTTCCAGATAAATCATGGTGTGATGAACTCGTATTCAACATTTAGCACTATTCGCAGCAGCAGAAGCTAAACTACACGAAACACAATGAAAAAAGAGGAAGTTTAAGTACAACAGCCGGGGAAATTGGGAAAGTAGCACAGTTCATTTACAAGCAGAAGGAAGTAACATCCACTGCTTTCTGGTAAACCTACGAATACTGACGGCACAGAATGTTGCTGGTTACCGAAGTGTGTGTTTAGGTTCCAAGAAGAACACAAAAACCTACTTAAAATCAAATCCAATCAAATCACAATTTAAAGTAAAGTAGGCTTCCGCCCCCCTACCCAAATGAAGTGCTAAATTAGGTGACGGAGTCTGTAAAAACGCAGCAGGTGACATAATTATTGGCCGTGTCAGCTTGATATATAGCGCAGCTGCAAGACTGCAGGTGGCTGGCGCATTACTATTAGGGCCAAACATTTGACAGAACATCCTCACACCTCTAGGCTGATCTAGCTTTTACCTCTGCTCAACTTTCACAAAGGAAACCTGTGGTCACAACAAACAAATTGCCAACTCAAGACCTGTTGTGGGAAGGGTGAACAGCCACAGTTAACTCTGACACGGACAGAACCCGTCTGTTAGACAGAGGAACGGCCGACGCTTTAAAAACCGCAACCCGTCTCACCGTTTGTAGTTCAATCTGTTCCAACACAACTTCCTCTGCACAAACATCACAGGCACTGGCAGTGAGGACGCCGAGCATTTCTAGACATGATTCAGAAACCGATACTTCAACGACAGGTAGCGGTTTGACAGTTAGGTTTGGAAAGACATGTAGAAAAACTGGTGTCAACTTCAAAAATGGGGCATTTCGATTGCGCAATATATGTATGCGTACGCCTGTCGCAATAAGCAATAACAATCAATCACATGATGAATAGTAATAACATCCATTTCCATGACTGACTGTTTTATTTGCGTCTTTCTCTCTTCCCACTAAAAGCTGGATGACAAAAGGTTTCAGCCAGAAGTCTTCGTCTAAAGCCCCTTTTGTGAAATTTTGTTTACAAGAACTTTAGTACCCATCTTATTAGAAGTTAAATGTCTTATAGTTTCAGTGTTAAATGTTTGTTACGAATTAAAATGTATTGATCTGAGAGAGGATTATTATGCTGTTACCATTGTGGAGTCAAAAACAACAATTTTATCGTTTATCGTAATAATTTCTGTGACATTTTATTATCCGACATAATTTATGGTGCAGTAATAGATGGTTTAATAAAACAAGTTTCTTCCTCTCATGAGATTCCATGAGGAAATAGGTGAAAGGTAACTGTAAGTAGGTCACATCATTTGTTTTAAATGGATTAGATAAGTAGCATATTAAATATTACACAATAGTCATAAAATGTGTTCAACTATGAGAAAAGGAAAGAATTCAAGTTCATTAAAGTTTGTGTTATAGGGAAGCATAGCATTTACAATTTTTCTATCAATAAAACAAGCAATACAATAAGTTAGAAAGATTCTATCGATTCCAAAAAAATGCAATCATGAAAGAACCCTAGAGACATATGACCAAATGCTTTCATCAAGTTGACAACAGATTTATGGCTGTGTGTTGAGGGTGCAGCGGTTTGTAAACGAAAACTCCATTTGCACGCCTCAGAGCTTTTCACCAAATGAAAAGCAAGAAAAGGGAAACGCAAAAGAGGATTTGATTTTATGGAGCAAAAACATTTAGGTTTTTAGTGAATGGAGGGTTTGAACTGCGCGTGTATTTTTCTGCTGTGTGCATTTTTTATTTATTTATTTTTATTAAGATGTGTTGGATTAGTGGACCATATAGCATTATGCTTAGAGCTGCATAACATTAGAAAAGGATAAATACTTGACTAAATACTGCAACTGTCTTCCTGCATTGGATTAATTGCAGATATAGACCCTGGATAGTGACGAGTCCATTTTGCTTCTGGGAAAATAATCAAATTCATTGCTTTCATTTCAACAGCAGTGTTTTATAGAATCAGCTGCATCCAACTGGATTTGCTGATTTGGCAAAGAAACAAAGTAATTGTAGTTTCTGACTGACTTTATTAAAACATCACGAAAAATATTACCACCACGATTACAGCACTTCTATAAACAGCCAACATTTACTGCAGTCCACGCAGTTCTTGGCTGTATTGATTTTGGGTCTGGGGAGAGTTAAAGAAAGGCACTTTTTAAACAAGTTACCAGGATCATACTGAAGTTTTAAAAAGTTGTGGTCTCAAAATTGCTAAATAAATTACCATCCAATAAAATGTCTTTAACGAGATTCAAGGAAAGGTGAGTTTATGTTTATAGCATCATTCATACACCAGGCAGTCCAAAATGTGTTACACTAAATCAAATGAGAGGCATAAAAATAAGAGGAAATAAAAAAACACTTTGAAAAACATTGGATAAAAGGAAACAAACATTAAATGCCTTTAAGTGTTGAATCTCATGCTTCAATCACCCAGTGATTGTGCAAGCAGTTCATTAGTGAGGCTATTTGATCAAAAGCCGCAGTAAACAATGTTTAAAGTCCTTATTTAAAGGGAACCAACAGTTCCTTCACAATTAATTCAATTAAAAAATACATTATTTAATCCCAAATGGGGGATTAAATGTCAAAGTATCTTCAAAGAATTATTGTGGATGGTGATGCTGATTGCAGAAGATATTCCACCGCAACATGCCCTGGATGACACAGTACGCAGTTAGCAAGCTATGCTAACTGGAGACTCTAATCTGCCAGTGTCTTGCAAATCGAGTAAATTCTGATTTTTAGAGTCATGATCAAAGTGGTTTTCGATGAAACCTGCTTTTCCATTCAAGCAGTCAAGAGATTCTGCTTTATTATGACAGACAAGACTGTCCATTTAAATAAATTTGATAATATTTCACACTGTAGTTAATTGCATAAGATTATATTTAAACAAAAATAAGTTTATGCATAGAACTCTGTAACAAACTAACAGCATTAGGTTAGCTTGGCTCAATGTTTTTTGTTTTTTTTACAAAACATATTTTAGCATCAAAGTGAAGGTGAGGGAAAAAAAACAACTAGAAGTTTCTTTTAAAAAAAAACCAAAGTTAACAATGTTGGCAAATTAAGATATCCAGAAAAAGAATCAATTCTAAGTAACACAGCTCACAATTGAAAACAGCCAGCAGAGTTTCCATTTGCGACATTAAGTAGCTCACCACTCTGAGCTGTATCTCACACTGGGTGTCTGGGTGTTCCCAGTTCACTGAAGAGCTACCAGCTGGAAGTCACTAAAGCATGTCTGTGACCACCACAACACTCATCGCCCTCGGTGCAAAGAGAATGTATGTTGTGGGAATTCCTCCCTGGAAAGTGAAAGCTTGTCGGATCAAGATTTTGTGGAGACCGCAAGAAAAAAAAAAGGTGTAATGTTTTTCTTTTTAAATACTGCATAAATCTCAATCCAGCTTGCTTCAGCATAAACATATAGTGGTAAGAATTTTCTTTTCTTTTGGGACTAATGAACAGGGACATTGGCGGTCTGGCTGTACAGTACCTACCGACACAGTCGTCAAGCTGTATCTGTGATGTACACCAGACCCCAAACTGCATTTCCTGCACAACCTACATTCCCTTCCCACTTCAATAACACTGCGTGATGGCACATACAGTCAAAAATAACGTCTGTTATTGCAAGATTTAAGCCAGCATCTAAAAGGAATAGCATGTGTTCTGAATGTAACCATTTATTAGAAGCCATTAGCACTAAATTATGACTTTTACAACATTTTGAACAAACCTTTTGCTTTAAATAACTTATTCAACAAAAAGAAAGTTATGCTGAGCTTCTTATTGAATAAGTAACAATACCGCGGCATTTAAAACCAAAAACAAATATAGACAATGTTTATATAAGAGTTATTCCTACTACTTCAAGAAAAAATAAATAAGTTTACAGTCATGTTAACTACAGCATTGTAATCAGAGGTTTGACACAAACCTAAGCCAGGACAGAGAACAAACAATTCCATAATTCAGTAGTAATTTTCAAGTGATTATTGTGGAGAATACAATGCCATTTTGGCTCCATAGAGAGCAACAAAAGCACAAGAAGCTAATATTAGTCTGATTAATTCATTAAGCCATTTGCTCCAGTACCCAGCCTGCAGTTGGTTGCTTAACAGACGTGCAGTTTCTAGCTTGCCAGCAATAATTTTAAACTAGTGTTTCCTTCAGAATAAATACAACTTCTTTAGTTAGCAAACCAAAACTTCCACATAACCTATCCTTCTACTCATGTAGGCAAGAAAAAGCCACATAAAAACAATAGCTTTGCTTTAAAGCTAAAGCAAATGCTGCAATAGATAAAGCAATGCTGCCATACCTTCTCTGTCATCTTAAAAGTATGATACAGTCACGATAACAAGCAATTTGGGACAATGATTGTGTTTGTATGAGGTGATACCAGCACTGAGTCAATGCATAACTCAGTGCCTTCGCTTCCCATAATCATGAAGGAACAGTATCAAAACACCTTCTGTTCACAGACAGCAGGAAAACACTTTGACCCTGACAAGGGAACCTACAGGGCTACCACAGGTACCACCAACTCAACTTTAAGACTTTTTAAGACCATTATGAACTGAAATTAATATCTGTATCAAATGTGCAAACTTTGTCTTGCCAAAAGGTGATAAAACTACATTTACTCAGGATATACGCAAAAAAAGCTAGCTAGCGAGCAAGTAAAGTTATCTTAGAAGCTAGTTAGCGGTAGCCTCAACTGTCTCAAGTCGAGATGTCTGAGTGCAACTCAAACTTTCGTCTGATAGAAAAGTCCAGCGAGAGAAAATAAATAAATAGCATACATGAGATTAGTCCTGCCAAGACAAAATTTAAGACCTGCGATAAAGGCCAACTTACTTTTTTAAATTAACTTAAGGCATTTTAAGGACTTAATTTTAGATGCCAGAAATTAAGACTATTTCTCATTTGAAATAATTGTCAGCTGATAACTAAATGCATAAGATTATGTTTACTGTGAACCTGTAAACATAATGACTGCTGTAGCTAAAACTAACTCTGGCTGTCTGTCAGAGTCCTTCCAGCATGTTCTGCAGTGTGGCGATACCCTCAACATGAAGCGCCGATGTCCTCGCTACATCCTGGGCATGGGCTTCACAGTTGGTAAACACACTTTAGGAGGACTGGGGTTTCTGCCCCATATTACCAATGGACCACAATGTCAAAACTTATTTTTTAAAAAACACATCGCAAATTTTAATTAATTAAAATTTGAAGCAAAAGATTGGTCTAGAAATTCAATATATTCATTTTAAGGGTGGCTGTGTGACCGGGCATAATTCTGAATACATTTAATGTTGCATTGAAAGTATTTTTATTTTTTAAGCATTTCACTATAGAGGTGTGCAGACAGATTCATCTCTCTTTCTCTTAACACCTCTCCTCTCAGTCCGAGCATCCTCTCAGTCCGAGCATTAAATCAAAGCATAATCACTTCCTGGATAATTGACTTTTCCCCTTGCCGAGTGAGCAAGGGGAAACTCGACTTATTTGATTTGTAAGCCACTTAAAGTGCTTACTTCTCACAAAGAGCCCCGAATAATAAATGGAGCGACTTTCCGAATGTCGCATTTATTCCTAAATCGAACTGTATGTTCTATGCAGATATTCTAAGCATAATCCCTGCAATAAACACCGAGCAGAGTCTGTGTGCTGAATTAAACTGTGCGATAGCCACTGAAAGCAGATCTCTACAGATCACCCAACAACATTCTCATCATACTACCTCAACACACAAATCCTCAAACTGACACCTAGTTATGCAAAGCAAGCAGACAAGTTTCAACATCAATCAAACTCAGTCTTCCAGTGATATCCTTATGTAGACACAAAAAATTGGTGTGAAAGTTTGCATTGCCAGCATAAGGAAAGAAAACAAAGGATACAGGAAACAAGGTTGTATTTAAAAGGTGCTTGCTATTATACTGAAAGGGAAATGAGTTTAACTGATCAAGTTAATTTGGTAAATCATTGAGCGAACATTAGCTTAAGGAAACACATCCATCAATCCCTCTAAAAAACAAACAAAAGGGAAGGTGAGAAATACCACCAAGTGCTGACACAACCTTCGTGAGAGAGCAGACCAAAACAAATATTGCTAAAATAAAGTTATGCTGACAACAAGACCATTTTTACAGTCCGTTTGCTGTGCTGCAAGTGATGGAGTGTGAACGATTGGGTCCAGGGGAAAAGTTACGACCTCCTGTAATGATAAACTTGCACAGAAACATCCAGTGGACAACAATGAAAAAAAAGCTTAACTGATTGGTTATTAAGGGAATTTTGTAGTGAACATAAATGACAAAACAAACATCGCTCGCTTTCAATGTGCTAAAAACAAACTCTTGAAGTCTCCTCAGACCTGAGAGCTATATGGTCCTCTTCAGTTAATTTTATGAACTTTTGTCTTTTGCTTTTATCTATAAAATATATTTTATGGGAACAAAAGGCAAGCCTGTGGCCTACTTTAATATAAGCAAGTAGCATTAACATCTATAGAAAGCTTTTGATTGTCCTATTCATATGAAAATACATATACATCTGTATTTATTTTAATTTAAAACCTAATCATGTTAGGATTGAAATGATACAGTCAGATTCCAATGCAGGTTTCAGCTATATTTCACAGGATTTCTTATTGTTTATACAGAGTTGGTGTAAAATACTCCAGTCCAGGTTTGACAATCTCTCTAAAGAACAAAAACCACTTAAAATGTCGATTTGCTGTTAGAATAAAAGTTTCCTGAACTTCAAAATGGGTTTTAAAAACATCTCAGGATAAAATTATCTCAATTCACTTTAATCTATCAAAGCAGCTTATAAAACTCAGCCCAGACTCACTAAAAGCTGTAAAATGGGTTCTCAAGATGTCGTATCACAAGGTTTTGTTACATTCCTAGCCTCAGCATCCAGGGTGATATCATTACTGTCACAAATGGGAATTTTAATTTCATTCTTGCTGTATTTTTTGTTCTTTCTGAAACTTTAACAGTTTGAAACCCATAACAGAAGAGGCAAAAAAACAGGCTAAAATTTTAGCTTCACACCAGGACGCTCCAGCTGCAAAATAAAAATTAGATTGAAAAGAAAAATGTTGTAGCATAGAAAATGGGAGTGTCCTCCCAGGCTGAAGGGAGCGGCTGTCGCAACCTTAGCAGGTGTGCATTTCTGCAGCTCTTATGGTATTGAGAAACCAACTTCATCGCAGCCCCATGAGTTCTGACTTGTGGGATCCTCAATACTTTCAAGTGGAGCTGGAGTCTTCACCAGCTCAGATTTCTGTCGCTCTCCATCCACGTGGCATAGGAGTTGCCAACACAAGCCACAAAGCAATACATAAAGATGGCATAATTACGACGTAGACCCAATCAAACGCCACCGTCCACAGACATTTCTGGAAATAACCATTAAGGCTCCGATGTTCGCCTCCTGATATCTGCTTACCATCTTGTCGATGTAGCCCCGACACTCCTCTCCTCCATCCTTAGCACCAAGAAATAAAACTGAAGAGTGTACTAGTCTACTGTGGTGACCTACTTCCTCTGCACTGCTACTTAATTATTCAAGAGCTTTGAAATGTTCTTCTGTATGGCAGCATGCAACCCGAGTGCCTCTGTTTGTCGCCCATGAAAGCAGCAGCACAGATCTTTCCATTTGTGCATGAGAGGATGCCAGGCAGCATGTACATTGCGAGTGAGTGCGTAATCAAGCTTTATTGCCCGGATACCTACAAGTATCGCTCCCGGTTCGATTTGATTCAGAAGGCTCATGGTAAATTCTGGTTGAATTATTGACAAAATGGCTCAGAGAGGCAGACGTTATGAAATTTGGGTCAGGGTTGATGCAGAGAACCAAAGTGAAACGTCACTGATTAAGTCTGCATGTCAATACATGTTACACCTCCCAACAAAAGCGCACAAGTCTGTAATTAAACCTTGACATATTTCATCATCATCCATACTTTTTCTGCAAGCTCAGCAGCCTTGAGGCACATGCCCTGCCACTACTAGCACAATTTAATATGAAAAGAAATTCACGCGTTCTTAACAAAAACCTGAAATAAGAGACAGAAATGGGGCGGGCATAGCTGTAGCCTAATCACAAACAAGAGTAATGTCCTATAGCATGCTGTCATCTGCATTGCGTAACAGAGTCGAGTAAATCACTTACCACAGAGCCATTTCTAATCTCTGCTAAGCTGGTATTTGGCACTCATTTACACGGTTCGAATATGGGTGACTGGTTTTATAGCAACTTCTCTTCATCGAAATGACCTCAAAGTCTTATGTGTAAAATAAGACTTGCTTCAAATGAAACAACTAAGGACACACTGCAATACTTGAACAGGAGAAGTTTAAATATTCTTCGGCGAGTCCCGCCCTCGCCGAAGTTTAAATATTTGTCTCAGAGCAGCAAGGTTTCTAATCTGGCTTTATGAAGCAAAATCTTAGTCAGCCAGAGAGAATTATCTAATGGTTTCATAACTTTAAAAAGGTGAAACCTAGAGCCTGATTGAAGTGAACTTCAAGTAAGCACTGCTGCAATCTGTGCCCCACATAGAGACAGCACTTTCTCTAGTAGAGCTTCTGATGGATGCTTTTCTGGTCCACCCGGTCTGTGAGTACTACCTCATCAGTGCAAAAATATTGACACAAGACAACCACAATTTTTTTTTAAAAACAAAACCAGAAGCAATTCCAAATATCTGAATTTGTCTTGTACGAGTACAAACCTTTTCTAAAGCTGCAGTATAAAACCTTTATGAAAAATTATGATTTTTACAGAGTTGAAACCATCACTATATTTCAATGCATTTTTTTTCACAGACAAATCTGTGAAATATTGTCCTCCTTTGCCTAAAATAACTTTTTCACAGGTTGTCTGATGTTATATTGCGAGGACATGGTGGCAGCTTTAAATAGTATGATAAAAAAACTATGTTGTTTATAAAAGTTACATACTGCAACTTTAAACCAGCTGACCAGCAAACAGAGAAAACATCTGATCAAAAATCCCTATCAAAATGAGAGAAAACCTCTACCGGTTTAAAACCACTTTTTTTCACAACTTTGCTACCAGCAAATAATAATTTAGAGAAAAATAATGAGTACAGGAAAAAACTTGACCTTGGTACAGCCTCATATTCTTTGAAATTCTGGTCTGCTTTACTAATAGCGTGTTGAATTGAGTTTTCTGGAGGAACAGAAATTCTCGGCTGCTTTTGAGATCAACACCATGACAGATGTAAAACCAGTCTGACCTCCAGACCCCATTAACCCGACATGCCCCGCCCCTCTGAGAGCTCCTTCCTAACCATTAGAACAGTGTTGAGGTTGTAGGCTGGCCGGCCCACACTGGGGGCGACGTGGATTATGCATTAACCAGCACGACAGATGATTAGTTAGCTGGTCAGAACCACAGCCTTTCCATTTTGCCACAACACAAAATAACACACCTGCTCATCTTCAGCCCACTTGTTACCACCAGAGCTCATCTAGCGTCGTGTGCATTTCAATAGCCCTTTGACTATGAGTAATATGAGATGCAGCAACAGCCCTGTTTGATCATAATGTGCTACCACATTGAGTCACACACACACATTCCTCAGAAACAGAACCTCCCAGGTGCATCCCATTAATGAGCAAGATCCATGCTCAATTCATAACTGAAATGTGGATTTCACACACATGCAGTTACAGGAGGTCGAGCCTGCTTTGCGACAGTGGGAAAGACACTTCATCTATAGATGCATTAGGATTACGACGGATACCATGTAACTGAAGCAAACTCCAAATATGAGAAGATTAACTCCTCTAATTAAAAGCAAGATTGAGATTGGAAAAACCATTGTAAATCATTTGGTGAACTAAAAAAAGATGTGGAATTGAGATTTGATTCCAAATCCTTGATAATTAGAAAATAGAGTGATCAAACAGTTGTTACTGACGACCCATTCACATTTTTTTAAATGAGAAAACGTGGAGGTCTCGCAGAAAGCATGAAGCACAATTCTTATCCCTCTTCATCTCAAACACTCGCGCACAAAGTACACTTGCCTGCATACACCAGGTGAACCTGAACCTTTATAAAAAACAAATAGAAACCGATGCCAGTTTATCCTTCACCAGGGATATAGTCTTAGTAACTATTTAGAATGCAACAGTTTCAAATGTAGAAGGGAAAAAAGGCTCAAGGAACCATGAGAAAAAGAACATTTTCTTTGGAAGAAGAGCTGAACGTACAAATCCTTAGTACACAACATTTTCATGCAGTTTTTATCCCCTTTGGATTTCAACAGCTCTGGGTCGACTCACCCATGTGGGAAAAGCACTGAATGTAAATTGAAAAGAAAGATTTACTAAACAAAATCTAGCAATTTGGTATAAATATTAGGACCAGAAACAATCCTCATAAGCAAACCATTCAATAAGCAATCATATTGCGTCATTTTCCCCCGCCCCCACAGTTAAGTATTTTAATGAATAGCGGAGTTAAATAACCATAAAATACACATCTCAAACACAAGTCAGTTCAACTATATTCAACTACCATTGACTGTGAGCAAGCTGGCTCCTCCGATTAGACCAAACCTCCTAGTTATTGCGGTTCTACATGACATATTCATACACCAAACTGTACATATTTAGAGAGATAGAGAATTACTCGAAATTGTCAGTTGTCAAGATAACATTTTAGTTTTTACAAGTAGCTCATTTCTAACTATTCTGAGTAAACGTAGTGGGTGACTTGCCCAAGACATCACACTGTGAAAAATAGTTGCCGACTTGAGTCAAGCAAGTATGTGACCTAGAAGAAGCTGAAAACAGCAAATACATAACACACACAAGCGTGATCTCATTTTGTGGTTCCTCCTTTCCCATCACAGCTGTTGAGTTGTGTCATCTTCATTACAGCGGCGCAGATGGAACGACCCAGAAAAGCCAATGTGGTTAAATGAGGTGAGGAGAGTTCTTGATAACTCTATATGCCTCAAAATAACGGCTTATCGTGTCGTTTTTTGCACACAAAACGTCTGTTCCCCAGGACCATGGATAGTGTGGGAAAAGCAACAAAAAAAGGAACGATTTACTAAACAAAACCTAGCAATTTGGTATAAACATTAGGGCCGTAAACAGGCGCTGCCATTCTTCAAACAGTGCACCTGGTTCATGTTTCAGGCCCGTTTATGCAGGAGCCAAAAACATGTGTGGCCATAATGATTTCGTTTGTAGGTTTCTTCGTCGAATGTTTCAAAATGAAATCTAAATGATAGATTTGGTTGTTCCTTTGTGTGAGGATTTGTTGCTCGGAAAGGGAAACAAAATCCGCTTTGCGTCACATTTTGGCTCAGAAAACAATTCGTGTGTGTGACTGATCGTGTGTTTCTGGTTACGGTGGAGGAAAGGGGGGAAAAAAATAAATAAATTATATATAAATTATTGGCCAATAATTGCAGAACCAAAATAATTCAGTTGTTAGGCAACAACAGGAAGTGCTTCGGCTGGGCCGTTTTGCTGTCAGTGTTTAAAGCATTACTTGATGCAATGACATTTACCCCACAACTAGACACTAGCCGTTTATTAGTATTAGTGGACCCCTTCAAAAAACTGTAAGAACAAACTGTTCTTACAGTGTAAACTTTTTTTAATGATGTTCCAGAGAAAGTGTTGGAGTGAACAGACTTCTCTTTAGCTGTATGGAGCACAGAGTAGAGCAGCAACGCTACTCCCACACTTGCACATTTTAAACACACCTTACTCCAACTACGATGACATTTGGCTACGAGTGGCTTCAACCGTCAGCAGATAGCCCAACTAATTAATCGGCCAACGACAGATCGGTAAACTCCCAGTTTTAATCGAAACATAAACTTAAAAATATTAAGGTTTACACATCTCCTGGCTTCTTATTCTATGTCTTCCCAAGTCAAAATATAAAATTAACTGTAGCATGGTAATAATCGACATGTTAAATTGTGTTATCCATTTTCGCCGGTCAATACTATGAAGCATCAGTATTTTTACTCCGGTCATCAAACAGAAGAGTCTCTTTCCGCCTCATGCTTCCCAAAACACAACTCAGTTATCCCCACTGTTCTGGCTCTACTTGTCTCATTAGTTGCTAAGAAAAGTATTTTATGTGTGGAGTATTTATTTTCCCTTTAACAAACACCAACAACTGGTCTAACTGTTCCACGTCAGCCATGTTTTTTTTTTGTTTTCTTTGATTAGTGGCTTGAACTATGAATGGATGCTATAAATGTCACTGAGACAAAAAAGCGCACTGATCAAACCTGACATCCCAAGCTGCCGTGAATAAACGTTATGTCAATGCATTTTTAAAAACTTACTGCCTAGTGTCTCAAACATTAGATTTAGGCAAAGTTCTGATTTTTACAGAACAGACATGTTGTTTAGCTCGTCTCACAAGCTGCTGCTGCCGTGCTCAAACTGTCACACAACACACCGTGTGCATCGACAGGCCTGCTAAAAGGACGCGCTACAATGTATTACAACTAGTCATAACCAATGGAATAGACTGTAGAAATCAGTCAACATGAACATTTTCAGCAGACAAGTCAATTTGGTAGCCAGGAAGGTTCGGCTGCAGTCAGTGGTGAACTCCAGACGAGCTGTACGTTTGAAACAACTACAGCGGATAAAGTGTTTTATTTGTGACAAATTACACAGATTGGAACAGGGATTTAAAAAGTTCCAACGTTTTAATCTGAGTGGCTGTTCATTTCTCAATGAATTTCTCAATGAACAGCCTTTAAACACAGAAAAACTAAATTTGAACAAAATTCCTAAATTACACTAAATTTATACAGTATTCATCATTGTTGTGTTTTTTTCCTTTTGTAGCTACAGTCACGATTTAAATTCTCGTTTTTTTTTTGCCTTGTATTTTCTACATACAACATGCTGAATAGCCTTTTATATAAATAAACAAGGACTTCTTTTGATTTATTTATGCCATGTTCGCAAGATAGACCTCTGTTAATTCATACTTTGACCCACGTCTGATCTTTTTTTATACACCTTTTAATTTTGTGACATGTAAGAAATGCCTAGATTTGCCAGTTCAAAAGAAATTCCCAAAAATACACTTATTTCTTTATTTTTGGATTCAACAAAAAAAAAATTAAGACAAAATATTAAGGTGAAAAGTATGATGATTTATGACAGCTCTATAATTAGGTGTTTTGCTAGGAGCAAATCTGCAGCTGCTGTTTACACTCAGCTGCAGTGATTGCGCTACTGATTGCTCCATGTCCTCAAAAAGATCTTTTGATTTGCGACCCCAGGTTGCGTTCTCAAGAGTTTCCAGTGGCAACGCACAGCAAGTATAACCAGAATACCATTGATTATCTTCTGCTTTTTCTTCCCCGTCTTTCCTGTTAGTAACACAGCTAGGGATTACTGTTGAAGCTTCACTCTGATAGCACCATGAAGGTTTTTCCAGAAGATCTGCTAAATTATTTAAACTCAAGAAAATGTGCAAGCTAGTTGAAAATCTATTGATTTAATGTTTGAGAACAAGCTCAGAAAATTGGAAATAGTATTCAATCTATATTTTGGAGTAGATTTGTAGTGTTTATGTTGGATGGGGGATGGGGACTTTTGGATCAAAGCAGAAACTGAAGATGTTTTTGTGTAAAAAGGGCGACTAAACTGACATTTCTCATAAATCACAAAAGAGGCAGGACATTCATGATAAAATGTGTCATGATCACATGTTTAACATTTTGCTGCAAATCAGACTGTCTCAAAATTTCAGTTCTTTAAACCGCTGTAGCCATCATAACCTTTGCTCCATTACAAATATAATTCTGGTGTCATGTGAAAAGTCTTCTGCTTTTTCCAAGTGAAATCGTTCGTTTTGACATGAAGGTCTTCTGAAAACTGTTGTAGCATGGCCCACTAAGACCTATTACGTAACTAGTGTCCAGCAAGTGCAATAATGACTGTTGCTTGAATAAGAGCCAGAATGTTGACAACAGTGTCCATGCAGCTAAATCAAAACATATAGAATAGCATCTCTCAGTGTGATTCCTATTGCGGCTCGACGTTAGCTTGGAATATCGGCATTATATCGGTTTTAAAAACCACAGTACATTTCCGACAGCCATCCAGTGTCCGCGTTTAGGCATCAAATCTGAGATAACCACTATCTTACGTCACTATATTTACAATTTACTACAGCAATAAATCCAAACGTATTACCTGCTAAGTTCATTTTTTAAAAATGAACAGAATTCGCCTTCGACCACACACGAAAGACAAAGTTCATTGGGTGAACTCGTGTGGATTCTTTGTTTACAAACTCACACTCAACGTTATTTTGTACATCCCAGATAGCAAGCTAAGCTACTTAACCAAACACAAATACAAACTGGGGCATGTTGGAAAGTTGACAGTACTTTTTTACGGTGAATATTAGAATTGTTGTTTGCGGGGTGGTGTTTTTAAAGAAACAAATGCAGCTGCTTAATTATTTCTTTTCAAGAACTGAGGCGCTAGCTCCTCGGCTGCTCTGACAGCTAGCCTGCCTGGCTAGCACTTTAGCTATTTGCTAGCTTAGCCTAGCCATGTAGCACGTGTTTGTGATTTATAAAATAATTAACGAGCTGACGGTGATCAGCTAAACGAGAAGACTGTTAGTCTCCGAGGACCCAGCTGATTTAGCACTTTGTAGACGCTTCAATTCCGCTCGGTTTAATGCAAGGCGCGGTTATAGCGCAACGCATAGACTCAGAAAAAGGTCAGTAATGCTATGTATGGTTGTTCTCCAAAGAATAGCCGGACCCCGTCATCCAACAACAGAGCAGACCCCCAAACCAATGGACAGCCAGCAATGGAAGCTAACTAACCTTAGCGGCGGAGTAGGAGACACCATTCGGTGGTAACAACGTTCAGTAGGTAACGTCCCAATCCTCGTCAATCGATCCAAAGTGGCTTAGAGGTTCACTTGCTTCGAGTGAAAGTCTCGCCCCAGAATTAATCCACAAGAAAGTGTTGTTTTCGTTTTCATCTGCTCCGTTAGCGGATTTCTACGGTGTCGAAGCAGTTCCTGCACAAGTAAAATGCTACTCCCTGAAGCGCTGCTGCTCAGACCATTGCGGGGCTGAACCGCCTCTCTGGTTCTCAATAGGTCCACAGGCTCCATCGCTCCTCCTCTTCCTCGCTAGAGGACCACCAATTCCCATTCCGACAACAAATTCATCCATCTATCTGCATGCAGTTAAAGCAAGTGATTTTTTTTTTTACAATGAAAATGTCAAAATGCTTATTTCTCTGAACAACTCATTGTTTTGTGCATCTTAATTTTTTTTGGGTGGGGGTAGTCTTTTAACAAATAATAAATGTTGTATACTGTTTTAATTCAGATGTGTGTGACGTGATTTGAGTAGACACGCAGTTGCATAACAATTGAACCAGAAACTGTTTCATAAGATGCTCACAATTTGGTAACCTGCAGAAATAGTCATTTTATTGACCAAAATTTTTAAACAAAACTTTATTGCATGATCTTTTACTTAAAAGAGAAAAGCAAAAATTATTCCCTTTTCTGAATAACTGATATAGTATGGATATTAACAGTTACCATGTCTGCCAAGATAATTATTTGTTTAGAATAGCAAAACTATAGAATACATAATTCAAGCACATATTTTGCCACAGCCAAATCTTTTTTTTGTGAGAGACCCTTGAGGGTGAGGGTCAGAACTGGTGTTATCTACACCACAACACTGCTACTTTCTCTAGCATGTCATCTAACAGAGTCAGAGAGTCTTACAGAATATAGAAACTCTACGGTGTGCAGATGACCTGAAGTGTTTTATCTCAGAATTCATAAATGGCTGGTAAAGGAATTACAAAGATCACCAAGGGTTATAGAACATCAGCTACAGTATTGTTAGGAAGATGATGCCAAACGTCATGAATTCTCGGTGAGGAATGCCATCTCAGAATAAGTCATTCTAGAAAGGCGGGGCGGGGACGTGTGGTGGCGCATTAAGTAGCACTGTGGCCTTGAAGCAAGAAAGTGATGGGTTTGGATCCTGGATTGGGTCTTTCTGCATCAACTTCTCCCTGTGTGTGCATTGGTTCTCTCCAGGTACTCCATCTTCCTCTCATTGCCCAACAGCATGAATGTTAGACTGATTGCTCTATCTAAATATTGAGTATGAACACGATTGTTTGACCCAAACTAAAATCTCTCCTTATTCAAACTTCTATGAGCTTATTAAGGTATTTCGGACAATTTATGCCTCCATTCGTAGGTGATGGCCAGACTCCTCAGTCACCGCAAGATTCACTCTTGGAGGTAGTTGTCAATCCCCCGCGTTTGAACTGCAGCTCCTCTCGTTAGGACTGAACAATCTGGCAAACAAATGAGTGGACGCCATATTAAACAAAATTTATTTTGTTAGACTGCCCCCACTATGACGCAAGAACAACCCCCGCCTCTGCTCCAACGTGAACTCTGGGTCAACTCAAGCACAGACTCGCCAGGAACTCTACATCTGTGCGCCTCGACTCCCATGGAGAAGTACAAGCTGTGAATACACCAGCTTAACATTGAAGGATAGTTCTCCGGTGATCCCAGCATCTCCTGCTGCGTACATGGTTGATGACTGTACCCAAGCCAATGGCCTGCGAATTATCTGAAACCTTTCAATCGGCTTCACGTGGCTATGATGGCTGCTAAAACCACCACCCATGCTGCAGCATTTGCCGTCACAGTCAATCTTTTGCGTAAAAAAAAAAAGAAATGGACGTCCGTGAAAAAAAAGATTAAACAAAGAAACGCACAGTTGTGTAACATTCTGACATGTTTTGACAGACTGCAGCAATCAGCTTCAATTCATTTTTGTGCTTTAAAATGTTTGATTTCAATTGGTATTTGGCACACGAGTAACTGGAACGCTTCAGACACGCCGTATCTTGAACTAAATCTGAGAAAAATCGTTCCATATTATGTCAAACGGGATTGTTTACCTTCCCTGTCTTTTTCTTTCAGCTCTGTGGGTTTGGGAGCGCTCCCCCCTCAAACCATCTGTAAAACCACCATCTCCTCACTCAACTATCAGAGCAGGAAAGATAACTGTTTGTTTCAGCTGTGTTATCTGGACATAGGCAGGTGCCTGAATAATACATCCGCCTGTCTCTGCCCCGGTTTGCAGCTCAGTAATAACACACAAATGCTTCTCACTCGCTAGTTTTGATATTCACAGCTGTGGTCCTCTGCAGCCAGATGAACAGAATAACCACCTCAAGATCTAGTAAATATTTGGACACATTTTCACGATTGCTAAAAATGCATTTTGCAACCCACTTCAGTGGAGGGGTGTGGGGTTGGAGACCTGAAATATCTCTTTACACTAGTTACAGGAATAACTGAAGTGGGTTGTTTTAACAGATCCAGGAGCCACATGAAAGGCAGCGCTGAGAGTGACTGCATCAATTAACTGACTTTGAAGATTTCAAAGGGCATCAGCTGTAGGATGCGATGCAGACAGAGGTTGTAGTTATGAATTAAAAGATGAGCAAAATATCCTGAAGGAAAACTAATTATGGTGGAGCAAAACAGGTATTATAAAAGACACTGTAGATCAGTGGCTCTAAGAGCTGTTCTTCTACGGTGCTCTCGGCTATTCTTGCTTACCTTTGGAAAAATTTATAAAAAGCCTGAAAATAGGTTCATCTTTTGTTGCTGTTGCATAAGCCCTCACTGAAAACTGTTTATGCATTTCTGCCTACAGGTAATCACTTAAGTACTTCTGCCCTCTTTGGCTAAACATTTTGGATCATCAATGTTGACCTGAAAAACCCCAAAATGATTTATTTTTGACCCTTTTTTAAAAAATCTCAAACATGTCAAAGACTTCCTGAAACTGCAGTAATGCAAATACCTGTGAAATAAAGAGAATAGTTTAACATAGACTCAATAAATAGACTCAAATAAGGTTAGATTTAACTAGATTATAAAAGTTAATTTTAGCTGATAACTAAACATAGCTGCAGCTAATCTACTAACTTAGACAGTTAGCAGCTAGCTAAATCAGTTTGCTGCGCACAAGCTAGCAGCTAGCCAGGAGTTTTTCTGTACAAGGAATGTCAGTAATTGTGTGTCAGTATACGAGAGCTTTTTGTTTTGCTGTCGTGGATAGTACAAGGATATCTTTTGGTTCAAATACTCATAGACATACTTCCCCCAAAACAGTACATATTTAATCTATAATTGCATTTTCAGATGAAAGCGATACCATGTGTCACAATCTGTTCCAGCCGTATAGAGAGATAGCGGCTTTGCTGTGCTGTATCATTTTTGCAGGGCCCTAATCCATTTTGCCTCTGCTGGCATTTATTATCGGAAGAGCAGAGTTGAGTCAGATGGCCCTGGGAAAACAATCTTTTGTTTTAAAGATTGTGTCAGAGGGAAAAGTGAGGAAGGAACCTGCTTGCTTTTCTTTCACAGTTTGCAACATCAATGTCCTCATCATATCAGTCATCGGCCCCGGTTTACGTTTCACAGTCAAATATCAGATTCGCAGCCCACAGGACTTCACCTGACTGCCTTAACTCGCCACAACAAAGAGAGCGCTGCGAGCAGAAATGGCAGCACCTCACAGAGGAGCGCAGAGACTGCCTGCATTGTTGGAATTCCGGCTCGACTTCCTGAGTCTCGCCGCACCTGGTCAACTGCCAGCACGCGGTTTTCTCTCTCCTTTCCCTTCCTTCTCTCCTGCAAAGATCACATGTTGGCTAAATGTTGCTGTTAGGACATGAACCGCTCCAGCTTCACATTCTTTATCTATTAAATATGTTGCATCTCAGAGCTTACCATCTTTTTTCTATCACAGAGAGTGAATGATATTTAGTTTTTAAACTGAAGAGAAAAAAAAAATTGGAATCTGTTCTGGTGTGCTTTTAATTTGCCCTTCAGATGATTAGTGTCAGTTGTCACTCTCTCCTGTGATGCTTATCCTTTAGTGATAGATTTAGATAATGATGTGCATGTCACGGTTTCACGCATTGTCGTTAATTGTTGCTTGAATTTCTTTTTTTTCCCTTTTGTTGTCCATGGCTGCCGGGAGCATGACAGACATATTCACACTTGTTCAATATCCAAGCGCACCCCTGTAATGAAGCTGGCATCAGCACTGCCGTTCTGGAGCTCAGTCAACCATCTGTTAGCCTGCATGGATTCACGCAGTGTTCAGTAAAGTGGACATTGTATGGATGCGTTCCAACAGGAATGTCACGCAATCAGTGTTCACCAGGAAATGAGCAAAAAAAAGAAAAAAAGAAAATAAATATAAAAGTCACTTCCATCTGTTTTTAATGGGAAACACCTTTAAGCAGACATTGCCTCTCCACATTTCATATCAGATTCATGCTACATATTGTACGGTACATTTCATGCATAGAAGAGTTTTGTGGATTTTGTGTGATAAACCAACAAAAAGCAGCTTATAATTGAGAATGGGGGAAATGATACAGGTAAAATAAAAAGTTTTTTGTTTTTTTTAATTTGTAATCAGCTCCCTACCAATCGGTGTTGTCAATCCACCTTTTGGTGGAGGGAATATTTTGGGGGGTTTCACTACATTTCCCCTTCTTTTTCTAGCAAAAAGAGTGTACTCATACATTTTAAAGTTTTGGATTGGATTCAGGCCAGAACTTTCACTAGAACATTTTAAAACATTAATGTTCTTTGATCTGAGCCATTCGATTGTAGCTCCAAGGTCTGCTGGAGTAGGCAACTCTGTCTAGTCTCACTTGTTTTGAATCTCTAACATATTTTATTCAAGAATTACACTTTAACTCCATTTATCTTCATCTCATCTCTGACCAGCTTTTTCCTGCCCCTGCTGGACAAACGCACCACCACAGAATGATACTGCCACTACCATATTTTACCAGGATGACAGTGTCTTCAGGATTGTGTGCAGTAATATTTTTCCTCTGCACACACCTTTTTTAAAATGAAGGTCAAAAAGTTTAATTTTGGTGGCATCTGACCAGAGCACATTCTTTCCTGTGTTTGCTATGGGGCTTCCTGCAGGCTAAAAACACAACCACTTAAAGCATTTTTCAATAATGAGTTCTTCTTGCCATTCTTCCATTAAGGGCTAATTTGTATTTCCTGTCAATAGTTTCTCCCACCTAAACTGAGGATCTCTCCGCCTTTTTAGTGACTTGTATAATTAATGCTCTCCTTGTCTGGACTGTTAGTTTAGGTGTCACGTCTTGGCACAGTTGTAGTCGCGCCATACTTTGGCCTTCACAGAACAGTGGATTTACAGAAAGATTAAGTTATGCATAAGTCAAGTCAGGTCAAGTTGAGTTTATTTGCATGCCCCGCTTCGGCAACAAGGCAGCTCAAAGTGCTTTACGCAACACAATAACCACTTATGTTTGGAACTGCAAACAAGTGACAAACATCATATTTTGCCAAATGCCATCATTAAAATCATCAAGTGTAATCACCATCAAATATATTAATGAATGTTCCAGTTGCTGTTAATCAAAGGCAGCTCTAAACAACTGGGGTTTTAGCCTTGATTTAAATGAACTCAAGAGTGTTCTGGAAGTTTGTTCCAGATAAATACATGGATAAAGTCAAATCTGGGATTGAACCAATGCGTTCAACATTTTCTTTTTTTTGTACAAAAACTGTATCATTTTTCTGCTACATGACTTTTATGCGCTACTTTGTGTGGGTCTGTTCCATAAAATATATTGAAATCTGTGGTTTTAATGGAATAAAATGTGAATGTGAATTCTCTGAAGAGGCACAGTTACCCTAGATGTTTCACTGTTCGCCAAAACATGATCAGACAGCACAAATAGTGAGAATGCCGGTGCCTTCCTCAGACTAAAACAGGACCAGGTGTTGCAAACCTTCACAGAAAGTCTACGGAGGCAAAACGAACCTTGACAGATGAGATATAAAAATGATAAAAGAGCTAAAAATCTGATAAAAAAAAAATGTAAATGAATCTCCATATTGATGATCTAGAAACCATCCCCAAAAGCAGAGAAGCTGAGCATTGATGCTTTGTTGATGATACAAGTTTAAGCAACTGCAAATAAAGAATTCCTTCCGGTTTTTTCAAGGACAGATCCAGTTTTAGCTGCGACTTTCTCGCTGAGTGGCTAAGCTGTGAGCCCAGAGGTGAAGTGTTGCAGATCAACCAGCTCAAACACGGCTCAGCAGGAAGTGCTGAGCTGGATGGACCGGCATCAAATGTTAAAAGCCAGCCAGCTCTGAGTCCCCTCGCCGCTTCTGAGCACAGAGCTACCTCTGCAGCCCTTTGTCCATCTCAAGATAACCGACACAGCCTCACATCCTGACCCTGACGAGGTTGAGTCGCCTAGAACTCGACAAGGTCCAGTCCCAGGGAAGTTACTGACAGTACACCTAATAATTTCCAGGGAAAAAAGAAGGGAGAGAGAGAGGTGTTGGGGAGGACTGACTGAGGTGTACATTGGTTGCCATGGCATTTTAGAACAAGGAGAAAGGGGGGGGGGGGAAGCAGCATTTCCACAGGGAGGACAAAAAGACGGGGGTTCGGAAGGGCAGAAAACCCCCATAAATAAAGCTAATGAAATGGTAGTTGAGTCTGAAGAGAGGTGGAATGGCTGGTCGGCTCTTACCCACAGTCTGATTTATCCTCAGTGTCCATGTGAGCACAGTGGGGGCAACCCATTACCTCACCCCATCAATAACATCGCACGGACAGGGAAAAAGGTCTGCTTTCCACACCAACACCCACCCCGGGGACCTGATCGGTGGGCTCTCCTGGCGGGGGTGGGGGAGAAGGGGCGTAATGTAGTCACACACATAGAGAAGAAATATCTCAGTTTGGAGGGGCGAGAGAGGAGGGGTCCACCCAGGCAAGCGGTGCAGAGGCAGAGGGGCGGCTCGACATATTGCACAGAACGCACTCAGCACTTCGCCGCCACCGCCGCTCATGATCACACGCGTGTGTTTTATGGGCCGAGGAAACCGACGCATTCTGTCTTTTCCCACGCGGACACGCTGTCTTTGCTCTCGTGGCGTGGGCGGATAAATCCACACTCTGTGAGTCGGATGACACAGGCAGCCATCATCTGAGAGAATGACAGCACACTTGTAAATGGTGGGCTAAGGTTCACCATTCATAAGCAACGCCATGGATAAATTGGGACGGTGCAGGTGTGTGCCTGCTCAAGACATTAATGTGCTATAAACAGTGGAGGGTTTTTTTTTAAATAGAATCCTATTTAAAGGATGGGGAGGGAAAAAAACTACTTTTTTATAGCTACATAGAGTAAGAATAAGAAGATAGTAAAGCTTTAGAAGTGTTTTACAAGAAATTGGGTGAAATGTCAATTGAGCTCACAGTCTAGCTAGAGCAAACATTGCAGTGATAAGAATAGAGCTCAGTAGTACCAAAGTAATCTCTGCAACTCATCTCTTCCCCCGCCCTCCACCCGTGCGTGGGTGTATTGAGAGTGATCTTTCATGTGCTTTTTTTATTTTTTCTCTCTCTCAGTGGTATCACAAGACTGTAGCAGAGTGTGTGTGCAGGGTTCCTGAAGGAGAGGCTTTTCAGCATCACAGCTTCACAAGAGGAAGCCCCGCGTTCAAACTAAAAGTCACATCAATCACTCCCCACCTTTCAATCTTTAAAAATTTAACTTCTTTCCCCCCACCCCTGCTGCTCTTCTGCTTAGCGATATGCAAATGTTTGAGGTGGATCACAGATTTGAGAATTTCACTTCCTGAATTAAGCCAAGATTTCAGATGAGCTCCTGGGAAAAAAAATTGCCAGACTTTCAAGGCTTTAGAGTGTTTAACCTGAGAGAATATCATGTTGAGTTTATAGAAAATAAAAGGAAGGATGTTGAGTCTCTCTTTGAAGAAGTGCTTATCAAAGCATTTTTTCAAATGCAGGTGAAAAGCAAAAGTAGTCGCACCCATTCAGCTTCCCCATGTTTTTGCTACATTTCATCCACAGACATTCACACTTTGTTCATTTGAACAGGGGTCTGCATGATTATTATTATTATTATTATTGATTATGACATTCACATGTATATGAGTAACAGGCAGTCAATAATTAACAGAATTCTAAATAATAGGGTTAGGGTTAGGGTTATATTATAGGGTTATATAATTATAGGGTTATATGTTATAGGGTTATATAATATTGAGAATATTATATATTCTCAATAGTGTATATATACAAATATATATATATATATATATATATATATATATATATATATATATATATATATACCCTCAAAGCTCTCATTTATTACTAATGCAATAATACCAATACATAAATCATTATTTTATTCCACAAACCAAAGGGATACTACACCCAATATTATCATGCATGTGATAGACACAGATAGAAAACGAATGAATTAGCTTGTTAGAAAGTCAAGTTCTCCAGAGTTCTGAGAATTACTCATGTATATATGAATATATATTAATATCAGGTGTTGAATCAGGGAAACATCTAAAGCATCCACAAGTGGAGGGCTCCAGTTGGATAACTAGAATTACTTTAATGAAAAAAAACAATAACCAATATCTCAAAGCCTATTCAGAAGCCAACATCCTGTTAGTGTTGTTTTGTTTTCCCCATCACCTTTTTACAGTAAAGGTAATTAGCAGATCTGTAAAATATACAGGGCAAGGTCATATGCGCTCCAGCTTTTGTGAACAACAAAAACCCGATAGCCAGTGTTGTATTTGTCTAACATGACACTGGCTATTGTTACATAGTGCAAGTTAGGGTTTGAATTACGGCATATGACTGAATAGGAGCTTTGTTTCTCATGATCTAAGGTTTCGGGTTTTGCTCTTTCTTTCTTCTCATCTGGAGGATTGAACCGGTTCACTTCTATCAAACTTGCCTGTTGTGCGTTGAGAGTTGGTACATTCAGTCCATCCTCCTCACAAAGGAGAGCATGCCCCATCCAAGGCTTTGTTTCATGTTTGAGAGGGAATGCAGATCAGACCTAAAGATATTGTTGAACTTGTGAAGAAATACGTAACTCTGCGTATGGAGTTAAGGGAGGCGGGGTCTCAGAGTTTGGGAAAAGGGAAAATCTGCAATCACGGCAGAAGTTGCGGAGTACGGTAAAAGGCTCAACACCTGGAATGGGTAAGATTCTTCCCAAAATGCCAACAACCCTGCACATTATGAAGTTATCATGGTTTACGCTCCTCCAAACGGAGAACAAGGTTCTCACCTGTGGACGGGCAGACCCATGTTGTTGGTATCAATCTTTAAGAAGAAGAAACAAAGATTATAACTGAGGGATCACCTACATACTCTTCCTTGGACAGTGTTGAGTGTTGTACCTCAGAACCAGGAAGAGTAGGGTGGCTTTCATCCTGGCCATAGAACAGAGCTGATAATGTCATGGGAGTTTGATTGTCCGGCCCAGGCGTTTGGTGGATCCGAGAAAGGTTTACATTCGTGTCTCTTGAAGTATTTTATGGGATAGCGATTGTTGAGTTTCTAAGACACTTTTAAGAGCTATACTTTCCTTTTACTCCAAAATTAAGAGCTATTCTCTCAGCACAAAGTTGAACAATATGTTGTGTTGTACTCCCTCAAGCTATTCCTTGTCTGATGATCCTGTTTATTTTGATCCCAAGATGGAGTGACAGAGAAGAGTGTGTGTGGCTTAAAAAAACCTCATGGTCTCCTCTTTGGCCTTTGCAGATGTACCTGTTGGCATTTTCAGGGACTGGGGCAGTTCAATGGGATGGAGCAGGAGATATATAGATGAATTAGGGCATTACCTGCCATAACTGCCATCAGGGCTCTGTTTCCTTTTGAAGCAACAAAAAAGCTGTGCTACTATGCAAAGTTCTATATTCTGAATCTAAACTATGGTCATGAAATCTGACTTTGACTGGAAAGGAGGCGATCCTTTATGTAAGCGACTGAAATTACCTTACGCCATAAGATGACCCTAAACTGAGGTGCTCCATCATTAGGTGGAAGCTCTTTAGTCTTCGCTCCTCTGCATCAAAACGAGTGAGTATCAGATCAAGATTCTTCCTGGGAGTCTCCTTTTGAAAGGTATCTGGACACTCTGCACCGGGAGGAGACCCGGGAGCTGACCCAGGATCCTCTAGAGGAACTATATTTCCCCTCCAGGGTGTGAGGGACTATTTATCCTTTTTAGGCCGTATGTTGTCCCTCCAGAATCCACTAAAATGACCAAATATCCCTTCTGGCCTGGGAGGACCTTAATGTCTCCCAGGATGAGCTGGAGAATGTCACTGGGAAGTGAAATATGGGATTCCCTCCTGGACCTGATCTTGGATAAGCAGACCACAATGAAAGGATGGATAAATTCTCCCACGTGTCCGTTATTCTTAAGTTATTTAAACCGATGGAGACATTCAAACATATTTCAGGCCAGAGAGGATTGTACTTTGGGCCTCAGTTGTCAGCAATGCTGCCTTACAGCATCATGGATTCCAAAGTTTGCATGTTCTCTCTGTGCACAGTTGTTTTTTCCTCCCCAGTCTAAAAACACGACTGTAAGGTTCATCTCTCTCTTGCCCGTTGGTCTGTGTTTGTGCGTGGTTGTGTGTCTCTGTATTACCCCGTCATGGACAGGTGATCTGTAGGTTGTACTCTGCCTCTCATTTAATGACAGCTGGAGAACAGCAGCCCCTTGATCCTGCAAGGATAAGCAATTATAGAAGAACAGTGAGACAATTGAAATTCTTTTCATTACTTGTGTTTCAGATAGGAGTAGTGAACTATATTTTCCACAAACATGCTATGACAGTAGGAAAATACACAATTTAAAATATCTACATTACAGTTCTCCTTGTGAACATGACAACAGACTCCTGGATTTGCCTTTCAGCCGCTGTCCTGTTCAGGAAGAAAAAGAGCAAAGTCTGTGTTGCTGGTTGCTGATTGTCTCCTTGAGGAAGAAAGAGACATGCTATTCAGCAGGTTTAGACTGGCTGTGCTGACACCAAGGTCAAAATGTGCAAACCTCTGTTTGAGAAAGAGAGAAAATAGCCCATCAAACAAGCAGCGAAGCAAGTGCCTGCGTCCTGGAAACCGTTGATGCAGGAATACAGGGTCCTCTGAGAATAAATGCTGCTCTGTAAGCACCTACTGCCTTCCCAGAGCATGTTCTTTTTTGTTTCCCTGACCTCAACTTCTGCTCAGCAGCACAGAGCGAAATAAAAACTCTCAATGTGTGCCTTAGAAATGTCTTTTTCTTTTTATTATTACTTCTTTGAGCCAAGCTGGATCTAAGCAAATTAGATAATCCACCTCGCATATCAAAGATTTACTCTAGGAAAAACCCAGTGCCAGAGCTGTCAGACGGCGTTCACGAGAGTGTAATCAAACCCTTATTTTGACAGTATGTAAAATTCTTCTAAAACCATGTGGTCCCTAAGTACCACCTCGCAAATCAGAGGGTCGAAGTCCATTGCGGTTAACTGTAAGAGCTGCAGAAAAGAAAGGCGGTGGAAAAATTCATCATATGGGAGTAATAGATGAAGAATTTAGCATTCCACTACCAGAGCTAGTGAGTCACATCCGATCTGAGAGAGTCATGTCAGAAGTGGGAGAGTGGGAGGCGTGTGTGGGCTGCAGAAATATGATATAGAAGTGCAGATCCAGCGTGTGAGCGCTCTCTCTGGAACACGCAGAAATGAATCCGTCCACCTTGGAGTGTCCTCAAGGATTTTCACACGAAGCCTGTAATGTGCTGGGAAGACACTTGCAAAGGGCCTGGTGTGACTGAGAGGAGACTGTGACTGACTGTATTCCTTGGTACGCCAGGGCGCTTGTGTGAGATGCACACTGAATGTTAATGCAGTGTTTGACTTGGACTTGTGGGGCTCACGCATCATCATGGGACTCCCAACAGCCATTATCAAGAATTACCATTGCAAGTGCAGGTGTGCTTTCATCACAGTCCTCATGCACTTTTTAAAATACATTTTCTTTTCCGCCTCATCTCTTCACCGTCCCCGATTTTGATCCTCGGAGTGATCGGTGCCCAGCCAGGTGGCAAAAATGTGCTCTTTCTACTATGTTTCCTTCCAGAGGTCAGGGGTTCTGGGTGATTAACACACAGGATGTGACCTTTAATCCAATGGCAGCTCCTTTCACCATTAATCTCCGTCAGCCGGCATTTGGCTCTGATAATGGCGCGTTAATTAATGACGCTCTTTTGAGGCGGCATGAGCCAGTGTTGGAAGTTTCAAGAGAGAGAGCCTGTTATCGCCTTGTACGTTTTCTCAAGACATTTCTCGAGGGAACGGCCGACGCAGACACAACATCATAAGACCCGTTTGACAAAGTGTGCCGCTGCTTGCTTTGGGGGCACACGAGAAAAGTTGCTGCAAGGCTTGTTCGGCGTTCTGTGCTTTTGATAAGGACGGTCGACGCATATGATTTGATGCCGTGTGTACCGTGAAGGCATGTTCTCATGTGCAAAATGTCAGCTGTTCTATCTCATTTCTCTGCGTGTCGCTCGCTGCGGCTCATGCATGTTTAATCACGTATTTACATTCTCTTGCACTCCGTTCCCACAAAGATTTTCGAAGGAGGAGATCGGTGCTCAGTTGCAGTTTTTGTGTACACTGGATGAGTCAGAGTAATATAGAAGAGAGGCAAAGGCCAGGCTTGTCTTTGTCTGGAAACTGTGACAGGATTTATGGATCTCTGCCTCGGAGGGGAGGCTCCATTTTGGTGTGTGTGTGTGTGTGTGTGTGTGTGTGTGTGTGTGTGTGTGTGCGGTGAGAGGGAAGGCAAGGTGATGTCTGCAGAGCCCTTTGTCTCATTTTCCTTGTAAAGTTCAGGCACTAAATGGTAATCAACACTGCCATCTCTGGCCCCAAAACATTTTTATTATTATTTAGATTTAATGTATTGAATCATTTCTTTCCACTGAAACATATTCAGTCAGACATGAAGAGATTTGCCTCCAACAAAATAAAGCTCCTTTATTGTTTTGTGACCAAAAGCAAAAATGACTCAAAGCTGAAGTATTTTATAAATGTGGCTCTTTTTCTCATATGGATGGCAACTCTGTGCATTTTGCACAGATTTTCTTGGAAAAGATGTCAAAAGCCCGTATCTACTTGCCTTAATAACCTGGCCAGTCATCAGAAAAAAAGAAAGGATTGGAGGATGAGTAAGTACAAGCGCACTTTGAAGAATTCCCAACAGGTGAGTGTGCATACTTCTACAAGTTGCTTCTTATTCTTTTAAGACTGCCATTACTTCACTGAGATTATGATGGCATAATAACGTTGAGCAAAAACACAAAAGTCCTGCAGTATAACGACATCGACTCAGTTGATTTAAGTAGGTGTTGCTCCTTCGGTTTCCACACAAACACTCCTCTTTCCTTCTTCAACAGACATTTTCCAGACAAATTTGCGCTTCTTGTGAGCAAGTGGGAATAGTTGGAGCCATTTCTCAACCAGGCGAAAATCAGATTATAAAGAATCACATTTTTCGACGTAATTGTGTCAGTGAACACTTGGCAGCTTGTGATTTGTATCCTGTCCTCTAGCAAAGACAAATGATTGTTCTGACACTCATCACTTCATCCCCGGTGTTGGACCCACTCTTCTTTCAAGATTTCCATCTCAGTGGTTTTGGAGAACGTTGCCTTGTGTTTCTCCTCTAACCTTGGCCTGTCTGCTTGGATTATGGCCTGAAGAATTGATGTCATCCAAGCCTGGCCGTGGTTTCCCAGTGATGTCTGGGTTTATGGTTGGCGAGCAGAGAAACTCCAAGACGTTGCTAAGGACTAGTTGGAAAAGAAATTATTGAAAACTGTTTTTGCCAGATTTCGCTCCAATGCCACAGTGAAGGTGATTGGGTAAGCCTAAAGTTGCTTGACATGTTATAAAAGAAAATTTGGAGAAAAAGTTGAGAGATTTGTTAAAAACGGTCCATAAAAGGAGGTGATCAATCTGCAGGATCATTTTCTTGAAGAGAAGCTCCAAAGATAATGCCTCTTACTTGTAGTTTGGATATTTTGTTTCATAGTTGGTAGCACTGTCGCCTTGCAGCAAGAAGGTCCTGGGATCGAACCCCGGTCTGGAGACATTCTGCTCTATATTTGCATGTTGTCTTTGCGCATTTGTGGGTTCTCTCCAGCTTCCTCCCACATTCCAGAAACATGCTCTAAATTTTAGTTTAATGGTTGTTTGTCCTGTGAAGTTACTAGCAACCTGTCCAGGCTTTACCCCACCTCTCACCCAAAGACAACTGGAGCTAGGCACCTGTGACACCGCAGGTATCAGCAGATAAATGGATGATGATGATGATGATGATGATGATGATGATGATGATGATGATGATGATGATTGGGTAATGGATTGACCAATGGATGACATGTTTGTACAAACTGCGGAGAGAGTGGGTGTATGGATTAATTTCACCAAACCCACACAAGAGACATGGTGCCATTTGATACACAGTTGTACCTTTAGAAAGTGTCACTTGTCCTGTATTCTCTGTCCTTCATGGGGGACAGACTGGGGTATGAATCATTTAGTGCAAAAGAAAGGAGAGCAAACTGAAATAAATGATCATGTTATCGTGACAATAATAAGTCGATCTAAGTGGTTTCTGGAGCTAGTTTTCCCACAAGCTCTCCAATTTTGCTCATAACATCACTCAAACAAGATAAACTTATTTTCAACCTGTTAGTGGTACTGATCATTATCAACCAGAGTGTGATCATATTTAATACCTGAGTTAAATTATTGCCTTTGTGCAACACCCCATGTGGTCGCAAAATGCTATTTCAGTTTTCACATTTCTGTGAAACCATCCTGCAAATAGCTAAAGGTAATGCTAAATGCTCTCCTCTCATATTTACAAAGAGCTTTAGCTGGTTTTGTCATAGGCTAGCATCCCTAAAGTCTTTTGTCACTTTGTGCTATCACACGTTCCTCTGGATCTCTTCTAAGCTTTAATGTGCAACAGGGCCATTGGTCAGTCACAGTCATGGCAGGAATAGGTATACATGCCTGACCTACAGCTTAATGCTACTAATCATTAGCTAAGTGGGCGTCTTAAGTGAGTTAACATTGACATATCCGTACAGCTTTTCAATGTTTGTGGAAGTGAACAATCGGCTTTTCAACACTTGTCTGGACTCATTCAAGAAGTTCACTCACCAAATGCCACCAAACATTCCATTTGTTTGTTGTGAGTTATTAAAGATAAGCTTAAAAATGGTTTTGTCTTCGTAAAATAATACAGTCCTATTATTAGGGCCAGTACAGCACTATTAGTGTGACTGAAACGTTTTCAGGGAACAAGAGTAAAAGTCCGGTTGACTTGTACATTTAGGGTTGACTAAGAATCTTCACCAGCTTCAGCAACACCATTACAAATAATGCAATGTAAAAAAAAATAATCTGTTGCATCCCTTGAAATGGGGGTAAAGTCATTTTATAGCACTCTCCAGTGTTTTTTAGAGTAGCACTGGCGTACAATTGCAGGCCAATCTGAGGCAAGCTGTTTGACAAAGAAGCAACTAAAAGAAGCCAAAAACTGGGCCACAAATAATCTGGCAAAACAAGTGAGAAAAAATGGAGCTGGCAGACAGAGAAGATAAGAACTGGGCAAATAACACTAACACTAAAATTACTACTACTTCTGCTACTCTTTCTGCAAATAATTCAGAAAACAAATAAGAATTTGCATATTTTATATTGTGAGAACGCCAGCTTTTCAGGTTGAATCTGCCTATATTATCATCCTCATTATTATTATTACTATTATTATTATTATTATATCTATGGAATGGGTTGCTTCTACATATTAGATTTGAATAAAAAGAAAACATATAACCTTTAAATCATTTTACCATTCACTTAACAATTATGTGCTTGCTACTGGTCTATTACATAAAGTCTAAGTAAAGATATTTCATTTGCAATAGGACAAAAACTGAAAGGTTCAACAGATATTAATTTTTTTAGGCATTGTTTCTGCTGTTCCAGTGCAAAAGCCTCAGCAGTGATTCTCTTCTCCTGCACAGATATGCTGCAACGTTTAGTTAATTGTCCTTTCCAAATGTGTTTCTGTGCTCATCTGTATGCAACGCAGAGCTACTGACTATTGATGTCCCACTCAAGAGAAAGTGAGGGAACGGTAACACTGTTACAACAGGTTTTCTCTCTATTTGCTTTTCACAAGCCCTTGTGAATTTGAGGAGGAAAAAACCCTCACAAAAAACCCAAACCCAGATGTCATAGTGTGCCATTCAAAAATAGACAGCACAGGAATTCAATAGGGAAATCAAAGTTGCTGTAATATTTTCGTCTGGACAGAGACAAACTTATTGACCCCATCAATCTATTAACTCAATGACAGCCTCGCCACAGGCTAGAAATAACACTCAAAGCATTGTGCGTTTCTAACCATCAAAATTTAGCAGTCTTCTGTGGAACATCATGGTTTTGTTGTTTTGTTTTTGCTTGTTTATACGCAAACCACCATATTTGGCAGCTTTAATAAAACTTGAGCTTGTAGAAGCTGATGTGATTCTTCAAACCAGTCTATAAAGATCGCATAAAGTCACATAATCACAGTGTGGGGGCAGATGATTGCACTCAATTTACCTCTCACGCCTGAGCTGAATAAAAGGTCCACATACTAGAGCAGTTGTCCTAAACGCCGAGGTTGTGATTGTTTGCGTTGGATGGTTGACTGGTATTCTTTGGCAACATGAATTATGAGTCATGAAAACGTGTCTACCCTTGACAGACTTCTCCTACTTTTGGTATTTTGTTATCCTGAGGAGTTTTGCATTGAAAAAATTATATATTAATGTGACATGCTTGGCAGCTGTATAAACTTTGGAGAAAATTCCATAGACTCCTTTTTGAAGAATTGTTTCAATTATGCCACTTTACAGGGGTTTGGAACATTAACAGGCTGTTTAAGTCCAGACTTTGACTGGGCCACTCCAAAACTTTCAATTTATTGCTTTATTTTTCAAAAACTATTCAGAGGTGAACTTCCTGGTGTGCTTTGAATCTCTATCCTCCTACAAAATAGCAAATACACTAAGAGGTATTGAGCCTTGGAGCAGTTTGTGGTTCCAATCGTCATGGTGAATCATCCAGATTCTGAAGACCAGACCATCATACCATCACCAACATGTCCGACTGTGACCAGGATGTTCGTTCTCTGAAAGTGTTATTTTTATGCCAGATGCAACACTTTCCTGAAGGTTCCTCTTTTGTCTCACACAGCATATTTTCTGTAATGTCTCTTGGGGATCATCCGGATGTTATTTAGGTCCTTGGAGAGTCCTTGGAGCAGTTTTCTGTCAGCAATGGTTTTTGCTTCGCAACCTTCTGATTTCCCCCCGCCCACCCAGTCTCGGTCTGTTGAATCACGAATAATGACCCTAACTGAAGCAAGTGAGGCTTGCAGAGCTCTTAATGGTGTTCTGAGTTTTCCTGAATGAGTCACTAAGTACATTTCCTGGAAAGGTTCACCACTGCTTCATGCTCTCTCTGTTTGGGGATAATGGCTCTCACTCATTCATTGGAGTCCCAAAGTCTTAGTACTGGGCATGAAGCATTTTCTGGAGCAATAGATGTCAGGCACCTTGTTTCTAATCAGTTTATAACATAAGGTTAGTCACAGTTAATTCATGATTTGAAAGGGGAGGACAATTACGTTTTGAAATAAGAGCAGACTGCTTTCAATTGCTTTTTTCCTTCTCGATGTTGAAGACTGCATTTTGTATTTATGCCCTCTGAAGAAGGCTCATGTGGAAAAAATAAAAATAACCTTCATCTAGTTTATAAACCAATGGAGTGGTTCACCATTCCAATATGTCCCTGAAATCGAGACGGTATTAATGTGGGAATATTCACAAATGATGCATTCAATTCCTGGATGATTTAAGCTGAATGGTGTTATGTTTAAGATCCAGATGTTATGGAAAGTCTGCAACCAAAGAAAGGCTCTTGTGCTTCAGACATAACGGTGTATTTTTCATCCATGTTGATATTCCAAAGCCTGCAACCTCCAGACTGGGTGAGTCTTAAAATCTCGATTTAATTTTTTTCTTTAATCCATGCACTTCTCTAAAAACGCAGGACTGCAGAGTGTACCAGATGAGAAGACTAGACGTATTGGATCTAAATATTCTCACTCCAACAATCTAAATCAGTAAATAAATAAAGGTTTAAATGTAAACTGTGAAGCTGAGTAATTTCTCGAGCGAGATTCGAAAGCCTTGCAAAAGTCTTGGGGGGGAGGGGGGTGGAATGAAACAAATGCATGAATTGCTTTTGCTGTTTCTATTGAGAACCAAACAACACATCAAAATTTGCAAAAGCTTTTCTTGCTATCTAAAATTCCAAATTAACAGTATGACTGGCAGGCTTCTATGGGGGGAAAATAATGCCAAACTGTTTATTGTGATTTAATAACAATAAAGAAAAAGCCATTCATGTACTAACCTCAGCAAAGCATCGGTGCAGAACTTATCAGCTTTCAGTAATATGCAGCTCTTGTGTTCAAAGATACACACAGCTGGCACAAAAAAATGAGTTTGATAAGCAAAAGACAACAGAACTTTTTATTCAGTAAGTCACAGACTCTGGAACTGTCTTCCTTTGGACTTGAGAGTGGTGGACTCTGTGGTTTTCTTAGGAAATCTGATTAGAAATGTACCTTTGTAATCAGATTTTGACAAATTTCTCTGCTTTTAACACATTCTTATGTCTTGGGTTGTTGTGCAAGTGTTGTATTATGAAGTACTCTGTGTTTTTAAAATCGTAAAAGGTTTATTGGCATAATTTCAAATGTATTTGATAGAACAAGTTATATTCATCTTTTTTTGTAACTATAATCTTGTGGTTCTATTTTAAGCTAACAGCTTTTAGCCTAACAGAGGGAGAGAAAGCAACAATTTCCTCTTAGGAAAGTTTTTATAACCAACTCAGATTTGCTGCTCCCCTTTGACATTTCCATTTCTTTTTTTTTCTTGCATCTGAATATAAGCCATTAGAGAAGTTTATCTTTGTTCTGTCTGGATGTAATTTGTACATTATACATTTTTGTGGGGGTGGGGGTGCAATGCCTGGAATGTTACAGCCATGACAGGAAACATGTGTGTTGAAGATGAGGGGGTCGGTTCGTGCAAGATCCTGAAATTTGCTGCCGCATGCATGTGCGTGCATGGCAGCAAATTCCTTATACTGCAAATTTTTGGCAGCGTGGATCCTTTTTGCACAATGATCCAAATAGGTTCACAGCGCAAAAACAGAGTGGATCGTTTAAAAATAAAACACACAGGTCATAAAAGTCATCTGCCTCTTCTTTATTCCCTCCTCTGAGTAAATATCACAGGGAAACCAACCAGGGCCGAGTGAGGCAGAGAGATCACTTTGGCATTGCACCTATTTCGGCACAGAACAGCCACATGAGCTAAATGCAAACATTCCAACCACAAATACTTGTGAAATCTAAATGTGAGCCTGAGTGACGCAGAGGTCATTAACCTGAGAAAACGTTCTGCTGGTCTAACTGCCTCAGCCGGAACGATCTGCTGATGTGCAGACTGGACCCTTGTTTCGAAACACTGGAAGGCATGTGCATGAATTCGAGTACCTCCAGGGCAAGGTAGGGTGTGTTGGGGTTTTTTTTTCTTTTTTGCTGGAGCGAGCTAGGAACCAACAGTTGTCTTAAAAACAGTTTCGACACATGGAAGAGGGCTAGTCCACACTCTGTTTTTCAGTTTCAGGCCAAATATACACATGAGGTAAAGCTCAAAGCCATTGAGTTTTACATAATACTACTGCTTGAACTCGTGTAGTCCCTGCTTTTCCAAGCAAACATTTCAACAAAATTTTGTGTGATAGACCAACACAAAGTTTTGCTTATCTAGAGACAAAAGATTTTCTTACTTCTGCATCGCTAAACAGCTCAAGCTCACACAGACTGGACAGAGGCCATCTGTGAACTGGTAAACCTTCACACTAGTCTCAACTCTTTTGCAGACTAACAGGTTTTCTTCCAGTGTTGCTAAAGCTTAGTGCTGCCTAAAATGGTTTTTACTGTGGAAATGACGTTGTGGAACGGAGCAGAGTTTTAGCTGCTGCTGCTTTTGATAGTTATATTCTTCATTAGCTGGTTTTACTATTTGTGCTTTGACGCTTTCTAAACTAATCAAATGCATTTCTGCTTGCCAGGTCCCTCCTGAAAAAAAGGTTGTAGATCTCAACAAGGTTTTTATCTGGTTAAATAAATATTATTAATATTATTAAGTTAATCTTTCACAACATCCGCAACACATATCAGTTTGAATGTAGGTCAAAGCGTTTGCATTTGGTATTGTCTGACTAGAGCAGCTTTTTCCACATGTTTGTCATTTTCCCTACACGGCTTGCGGTGAATCATGGCTCTGTTTCAACAATGTCTTTCTGTAAGCCTCTCTTCCGTGAAGGCCAGATTTGTGGAGTGCAGAACTGCTAGTTGTCATCCTCTCAACAGATTCTCCCACCTGTGCGTTACATAGTATGTTTCCAGTTACCATCGGATTGGCCTCTTGCCTGCGTCTAGCCCTTACTGTCTCTTTCCTCGATCTTTCAATTTCGGTGACTGGGTTGACTGGCCGCACTAAGGTTTTATTCGGAGAAAGGGAGGAGCGTTCAAATTCGCACCACACTTTCCACATGTTTGTTTGTACAACGGAAAACCATTCATCTACTTGCTTCCCCTTTGCAATAATTTGCTCTGTTGAATAAAACCCCAATAAAATGCAGCAAAGTTTGCTGTCCAAGGTGTATGAACACTCTTGAAAAGCACTTTACGTTCAAATGATTACAAATCGCTCTGCCACAGTGGGTCTTTTTCCTGGATTGCGATGTTACTGTACGTGCTGCTGCAGCCAATCTATAATGTTCTCTGCCCTCCATGGCCATCGGGTGGCAGAGGCTGTGAGCGAGAGCTGGCTGCCGAGAGCGCCTGCGAGCATGTCGATAACGAGCCCCAGCCTCTCTAACAGAATCATTTACTGCCCGCGGGGCTTGAAGACGAAAGTGGAGTGTGCATGCCTGCCTCTAACCTACTTAAGCCGCTCGCTGCACAAATGGAAGTGTTGATCTGCAACATGAGAGGCCCTGGTGAATTCCTGCCTGTAAGCAGACTGACCAGAATAAATGTATGAGATTAATGCCAGAGGAAGTAATGATGGCGCTACAGTGTGTGCCTCGTGCTTTGCGTCATTATTTGCTTATGTCAGCATCCGAGTCCCAGAGACATAATATTTAAGAGAACGGTTCCAGCTGTCAGCGATGCGTTCTTGGTGTGTTTAGTCTTGGACCGCGGGATGATCCAATCTGTTGCTTTTAATGCTCAGAAGGCGGCACTGTGGAAAAAGTGGAAACATGACAAAGAACAGTAAAAAAACAAATGCTTCACTGGCTTGGGTGTATGCTGCTGCTGTACTATTCGCTGAGGAAGCTATAGCATAGTTTCAGTGTCTTGAGTTTGCTCCTTAATTCTATTTGTCTCAGAGGGGAAACTCCCCCCAAACTTCTGACACACATTTTTAAAGAGCTTTGTTGAGCAAGTAAGAGAGGATGGAAGAGGGGCGGTGGGGTGTATGGGCTTGTACTCCCAATCTGAGTCCGGACAAGACACATAAATCACAGGAATATGCACACAGACACACATATGCGCGCAAGTGCTGCTATGTCAGTACTTGAGCCCAGGTGTTGGTTTTAGCCTTCCATAGTTGGAAAACAAATTATAAAGAGTTGTGAGTTGGATGAAAACGAATAGGAATGGACACAGTTATTAAAGGAGTACCGTATTTAAACGTAAACTGATGCCAGTGTTGTGGATGACTTTCTTATTTGCTTGTAAGACACTTGTTAATCTACTTTAAATGTTGTAAATGTTGAATAAAGGCATTCTGTAGCACAGCTTCCTTGAATTACACTGGTGCAGAAAGAAAAGCTTCCGTAGTATTACCATATATTAAATATCCTTTGAATAATGTGGCATGTTGACATGTTGAAAAATACATTAATAAGCTCTCACGGCACACATATGCACCATATGCTGAGTGACCCAACCATAACACCACTCATTTTCTAATAACGCTACAAAGAACTTCTGTCTGCACCAATGAAAATTCACTCGCCTCTGGATGCTGAAAGCTTGAAGTGACTCCAAAGAATAGAAGTCATACTACTTTCAGAGGATTTTCTGCGAGGTCTGCCGATGATGTCGCAGAACGTCACATCACAAGTCCTTATTGCCGATTGGCCAGGATGAAATGCATCCTGAGAAATTGAGCTCAATGGGATAAATTCCAGATGGAGGACTGAAAGGAGATGAGAATCAAGTTAATTTCAATAGGAATGTAAATCCTTTTTCAGACTTTACAATTCAAAGCATGAGACTTTATCCTAGATTGTCTTCAGTCTACTTCACCCATGTCTTCTTTCACATGAGCTAGTTGTTTGCGACTAGCTCATGTGCAGCTTGTTTCTGCCACACGACTTATCGCAGAAATAGATCGTGCTTTAGCAAAATGTCCAAAGGTGGTCTGCAAAAGGAGGAGGGTGGTTGCTCTGCGAAGGGGACCAGAACCAGGAAACTGGTGAAACAATATGAGGAGCCATATGGATATAATCAAACACTGGTTACTCTTGTTGCAGTGCAGTACAAAAGTGTGAATTCTACACACTTCATCTCAATAGACGCACAAAATACAAAACAGATCCGCAGCAAAAGAGATGTAGAAATGCCACCAAATTGCACTTTACTCAGTCAGTCTTAGGCCCATGTCATGTTTGTGGAATGACCAAACTATGTGACAAGATAAAAAATAGTGTTTCAACATTCGAAATTCAAAAGCTGTCTGTGAAATATTGAGTAGAGCTAAAAGCAGCTTTATTAACAATAACTACATAAGTATTCATTGTTCTCATCATTTCTATGAAATTAGTGGTGAATTTTGGCAATATATTATTTACGAGGTGGTCAAATGTCCTGACCTCAGTCTGGGTAAAACATCTGAACATTTGACATGCTTTTTTCGTTTGGCCATTTGGTAGCAGATTGTTATCATCTCATGACCTCATTTTAGCCGCTTCTGCTGTCAGACAAATTGACTCTGTCAAGACTTAATGATCAACTTTGATCAACCAGCTTTCCATGCTGGTTGATCAACCAGCTCTCCACCTCAGTGCCTGATAGTGATCCATTGATGCTCTTGCTTGTTCAGATGAAGCTTCTTAAAATTTAATCATGTTGCCAAGTTGTTGTTTTTTATTGTTTTTTTACCTCCTTCACATCAGTCCTCTTCCTTTAGTCAGCTATCTCAAATGAGCAGAAACCTTTTGAGTTTCAGAAATACTCTTTGGTTTGTTTGTTTTTTGCGATTTTTAGCATTGCATTGACCTCAGGCTGAACTACCTGGGATCTCCTCTCGTGGGAATAATGGAAGTTGGAATGATGGATTCTGTATAGTTAATGGTCTTCTCCAGATTGATGAGATGCAACAATTACAGATGTCGTTTCCACTCAGCCTCACATTCACAAGTACCTACATGCTGCAAACCAGCAACCAACAATCTAGATTTTCTGCTACGTTAGAGGCACAGAAGTTTCCCAATGCTCATTTAATTAAGTACTGGAGGGCATCAGGCTGCTGCATACCTTCTTAATTCCCTTTAAGATGCTCTTGGTAATTTGTTCATTTGGGGCTGCATTAATTTAATTTCAGGAGATTTTCCCTTTTGCATGTCTTCATACATAAAACCTCATGAATAACGGTGCATGTATTTCACATCATGACCAACATTAATGAAGATGATCTAATGGCCTATCTTCTATATATATATATATATATAGCCTTTGGTCATGTAGGCTAAGATGATGTGGAAGCACTTTCTCCAGTCCCACTGGACATCGAGTCAGGAACAAAAGGCTTTCTACAGAGTATTTCAGCAGGGCAGGGGAAGAGGGAAGGAGGCGGATGAGGTGAAGAGATATCCATGAGGGCAAATCTGGACAAGATCAATGGGAGTGACAGGGAGTGCAGGAGGCAGCAGGAGATTCAAAGTAGGCCAATAAATAACATCCAAGTGAGACAGCAACTGCCTCCCCCTCATCCACAGCCACCCCATTCCACATCAAACCCCCTCGGCCCCCACTAACGGGGCCCCCTTGATTGCTGGGCTATGAGCCGGGAGGGAGGGGGTTTGATGGCCCCAGGCTGCACAATACACTTCTCATACAGGGCCCTCGCTCACCGCTTACTTCCATTTGTTGAACATCCATCTTTCAGCATGTGCGTGAGTTTGTTTAGGGGGTGGGGGCTTGGCGGATGAAGGGTTGGGGGACGGGGAGGATGGGGCGTGTGCATTAACTCTGGGATGGGGGGGTTAAGGGGTCTCCTATGGTTTTTACATCAGCTCCCTTCCAGCACAGACCCATCCCCCAGAACACCACGCTATCTGCTGTCTTTCTCACATTTGCAGACCACCAGGCTCTGTGTCGTGGTTTCATTAAGTCCACTGCTGGGTAAGTTTGCACATCGGCCACCTTGGGTTTTTGCACCACAGAAACAGTAAGGCTTTCAAATATTAAATACGCTTCAGTGTGCATGAAAATAGTTATAAAGTAATATAGGAATAAAATCAATTTGTGTGTAATTTGATTTCAGTATTACTGGGGAGATTAGAGAGCCAAAGAAGACACCAGAGAGATTTGGCCTTAGGTTTTGGAGAATTTTAAAGTAGGGACATTACACCACGAGGAATTTTGTGCATCTTTTAATGTCTGACATCAGAAAATGCAAAGAGTAAGGTACAACTGTAAGCTCCTCTAAATTGACAGGTCAGACAAGGAGCGACTGTGACCAACCAAGTGGCAAAAAGGAAGTAAAAAGACTAATTTTCAGTTTGCCACAACATGTGAAGGACAAATGTGGAAAAGCAGGTGCACTAGTCAGATAAGGCCTAAATTAGCAATGGAAAACACCGAGTATACTTGGTAGTGGGAGCATCATGTGGAACAGATGTTTTTGTTCTGCAAAAGACTACAACATGAAAATTTATAAATGTACTTTGGCACTTTTAGTTTGAAATTTAAATTGTTGCTTAAGCTTTATTGATATTAGAATCCTGAATTTTAAGATGCTTTACTTTGACCTTCTTCCAGGTCAGGTTTTTTTTTCTTATGGTGCACTTTTGAAGTATTGTGCCCAGAGACCTCAAGATCACCCTTACAAGAGCTTGGATGGCGAGCCCCAGCCCAGAGGACCGAGTGAACCGGTTGATGGTGACCTGACTGGTCACCAACCGTGAAACAGTGATTTAATATTTCATAGACACATTGGAAAGACTAAACAAACTTGGAAAGAACATTTGACGGAAATCAAAAAGACTGGTTTATTTATTTTATTTTTTTTAAAGGCGCGCAATTTTTGTTTATTTGTACAATATGGATCCACAAATATTGTTTATATTAAGTTCTACTTTTTTGTGTACTCTCCTCTGTTGCTCACACCTAGGCTCCCCCCGAATTTAGAATCTCCTGATTAGGCCCAACTTCCTTATACTTTTGTAGTGTTGGTATTAGTAAGGTAAATTAACTTAACTTGCCATCTACTATTGAAAGTATTCAAAGTAACCTTTCTTATGGGTTACAAAAAACTTTACAATCTAGATGTGCAAAGCTGGAAAAAGAGGGCTGAATGCAAATGGATGCCACACTTTTCAGATTACATGTTTGCCAATAAAAAAATGTTTTTCCTGCTACTTCAGAAGCGTGCACCAGATTTGTTTTGGTCTTCTATGTGATCCTGACAAAATACATTGCAGTTTGTGGCTACGACATGAGAAAACGTGGAAGCTGTAAGGGAATGGTTGCTATTGCAAAGAACTGCACCTCCTTCGTTAGCTCTGTGATCAGTGAGGCTAAAGCCATGGAATATGCACTCATTTCTATAATTTCTCTTGGATGATTCTAGACAAACCCCATAGAAACGGCTCAACATGACCAACTTTCTCCTAAGTTCCAAAACACCTCGTCTTTTAGCGAGAGGTCAGATCACGTATTTAAATCATGTGTAATGTGGTGGCGAGAAGCAAACCGAGTTGATTAAATTAAAATAAATCATTTTGTTTACTGAATCTCACTAGTGGCATTGAGGCTATTGTGTTCTTATGCTAGCAAATTGCTGTTTCTTATTAAATTTTTCTCGCGGTCATTTGCCTCACTTCATTTGACATGAAATAGGAACTAAAGTTTCAGGTGACCCTGAGGCCAGGGAAAACTGGTGGTGGTTTTCTTTTATAAATTGAATCCTGGTGACTCCCCCACCACTACCACAACTCAAACAAAATTTGTGAAAACATAACTTCTTCAAATTTCCTGGTTTTGCCCTGCTAAAGGTAGAGTTCAAACTCGGGGTAACTTATGACTGACAGCAAACAAAGCCTAATCACTCTATTGTTTGCAGCAATAGGGGCTGCCTGTATATGAATAAAAGTAATATGAAACTTTCTTTCTTTAAATATGGTGCTTTTTGCAACCCCTTTTTGGTGCCACCCTGGGCAACTGCCCATATGGACCATATCAAAAAACGGCACTGGATCCAATTGTCTGGAACATTTACTCCGGGGAATTTAGGGATGATGGAATAATGGATTCCATATTCTTTAAAAATGTATTTTCCCAGATTGACACATTTACACATATTTGAATGCTGGAAACTAATGACCTGCCAAAACTTTCATACGGCTATAGAGGTGCACACTCTTACTAATTACCAATTATGAGCATCAGCATAGTGGATTTAATCAACATCCTAAATTTAGCCCAGAATACTGCAGCTATTGTTTTGTTTTACTTTTTATTCCCATAATATTATCAACCAAATTCTTCTACCTTCTATTTTTTGCCTTTCTTATTATTTATATTCATATGTGAACTGCTATTCCTGTCTTTGAGCTGTTTTGGTGTGAATCAATGATTGAAGGAAAAAAAACTCTTATCACTGGTCATCAAAACTCCCACACACGTCTGACTCACATCGTGTAGTCAGTAGTCACCAACCCTCCAGCATCTCCAAAGTTACGCTTCGAAAAGTGGAAGGCAAATTTTTCTCCCAGGGCGATTTGCATTTATTCATCTCCGACAACAAATGTACTGTATCCACTTCACAGACGTTTTGACTATGTGTGGGTTTGAACAGTGTGTTTATTTCTCAGGTTCTGTTGAAGCTCTAAGTCTTTATGTCGTTTGACGTATTTGGCTAGCTTGTTGTGCATCCAGTGAACATCTCTTCAAACCAATCACACTCCGCATACATAAATATTAAAGATCACTGTGAAGAAGCTGCCTCGAGTGATGAAGTTACAAAGCAAAGTTGCGTTTTAAATGCCCATTTTAAGAAAAGTTACCAAAAAGTCCCCTTGAAATGTTTGATTTTCATTGCCAAAAATATTCCGGACAGAGTAACACAGTTGACTTTTTCACCCTGAATTTACATATATTTCCATAGAAATTGGATTTAGAGGGTTGCATGAGATAAATCATTCCCCACCAACACTTTGATCAGTACAGCCCCTTGGTTTCCCATAGCTTGAATTAACTTGGATACAGATTGCAATTCATATTTCTAAAATCATGTTGGCAATAAACTCTAAGAAACGGCACATTAAAAACACATTTTCATCAACTTACCAATTCCTACTTCCTCATGTGCAAAAAAAGGGTCAGTTAGGTCTGATCCAATTGTCAGACATTTCAATATGGCTGTCAGTGAAATATGATGAGACTCATTTTAGTCTCTTATATACAGGGTTGAAAGTAATTTTAAATTCTTTGGGGGTAAAAAAAAAAATTATATATATGAATGACACAAGCCAAGAACTTCTAGGTTCTGGACGTCAATAAAATTATGTATAAGCGCATGCCTAGATGGCTCTTCTGCTTTTGTTTCTTATGTTTGGTAAAATAGTCACAGCATTAAATTGTCTGAAAATTAATAAAAATAAATATAATAGGTCACAGTCTGTTCCTAGCACTGTGCAATGATTAATACAAGAATAATCCTAATGAATTAATAGTAATTAAAAATGATAGTGAATTAAAGGCTTCAAACCCTTTTTACCACAGCAGATATGGAAAACCACAAAAGCAAAAATTAAATCATATTAATCTATTAATCTCTTCATGTTAAATAAATAAAAATATAACATTTTATTTAAGGATTTTCCAGCTTGGGTGATGCAGAGTTGATCTGATCATTTCCATATCAACGATCAGAAGCAAGAGTTGCGCCAGAAGTCCAGTGAGCTCCCTGATGAGGTCATAGATGACATAATGTACATCACAGTAAATCAAAGAAGTTCTAATGCTTGAATGCTGGAATCTCTAAGCATCAGTCAGGATCCAGACATTTCTTGGAGATTCAGATTTGTGCAGAGCAACAATGTTTAGTTTGACTAAGGCGCTTATTCCCTTGATATTCCCGCTTGGCTGTGGCATTGGATATGTCGTGACTACTGGGTTGAAGAAGGTGTGTGATGGTTTTTTTCCAGGGAAGAGTTCCAACGAAAGTTACGATCACAATGACAAGGACGATTTGGTTTGGAAAGGACAAGAACAAACTGACCCCGCTGGGCAGGTTTGCTCTGAAAAGGCGTTGGATGTCTGTGGGACCTTGAGCTCTATCTCGTCCTCTGTACGAGACAGTACAGAGGATGAGGGTACTGTCTCTGGACAAACCGACCCGGCTGGGGAGGTTTGTTCGAAGACGACAGTACACCATGAGAGAGAGGGTGAGAGGTCAGTCGCAGAAAAATCTAACCTGGCTGGGGAAGATTTGTCTGCGGCTGACCTTGCAGCCAAAGCTGTAGCTGAAGTGACAGCACAAGCTTTGGTTTCGTTGGTCCCATCGCTTTCCTTACAGAAGAATCCTCTGAAGGGCACTTTCACAGGCGTCTCTGAAATACGTTCCCCGAACGGGGAACTTTGTATTTCAGAAGACAACAGAGTTGCTCATTTGTCCAGAAAAACATCTCTAAATGCAAAGATTTCCGTTGCTGTCGAGATTCACAGTTCTCCTGAAGTTAATTCAGTAGATAGCGTTGGCTTGGATATCCCAGATGCAGGGAGGACAGCAGCTGCAGGACAAGGACAAGTGGAGGAGAACTTCTTCCAAGTTCTCCAATGAGCTCAACAACAGCTGGGTGAACACTGCTTTCCAGAGTATCCTAAACCTGAGCGTCACCAAGTGGTGTCTCACTCAGGAAAGGGTTTTTCTGGAGGCATCGTCCATCCCCTGCTGTGGAAGTCTCATCCTCTCAGCTGCCCGTCAGCCCGGCAAGCATTTTTTGTAAGAAAGATCTTTCCCCAGTTCTGATGTTGCTGAGGGATTAGAAGCTCCCATCAGACGTGGGAAAGGACTATGACATCAAATGTTTGCTGGAGTCTGTGCTGGTCTGGATGGATTCTTTTGGCGGTGACACAGAGAGGGAGTTGTACGACAATGACTCTTGTTCTAACTGTGGAGCCACTTCCCTCATGCTCCTGAACAACGGCGCCCTGATTGCCCTTCCACTAGTATTATTTTCAACCAGTATATCTGTACTGCTTGAATACTGGTTGGATTTGGGCTGCAAACACTGCTGTTCAGGCTGCTGGTCATCCTGGCAGCAAAAACACTGTCTGGCCGATAACAAGGTGCTGGTGTTTTTTCTGCATAGGTTGACCCGGAAGTACCAAATAGAAGCTAATCAGACCATCGATGTGCCTGCAGAATGTGGAACGGAGAGGTATCACTTGTCCTCCGTCATCTGTGGGGATCCAAAGCTAACAGACTTCTACTGTTATTTAATGAAAGGAGAACAAACCGTGAAGGCAGACAACAAGCATGTCTTCACTGCAGACAGCGACTGCAGTGAAGACATGTCTCAGAATGGTTTCATTTACATTTATGAGAAATTATCAGACACCAAATGTTACCATTTCTCCAGCCCCTCCTCTGGAAAATGATAAAGGTTCCTTTGTAGAGGAGCTAAAAATATTAAAGAAGAAAATCCTTGATGACCTAATTAGTAATCATTTTGAGGCTGGAGAAATCTGATTGGGACCAATTAATGGGACAAAAGGGTAAAAAGATTTGACAGGTTTCCTGCCAGGCATCATAGCGGCTAAGATAAGCAGGCACATGGATAAATACATGAGGACGTGCTGTGCAGAGGAGCCAAACACCAACTCCTTGTAGACCACACAGTCGCCCGAGACTGCAAAAACCCGACACACCAACCTGTGCACGGCTTGGATTGATTACAATTACAAGATTACAAGCCTGTGACTCAATGCCACATACTTGGATTATTGAATGCTTAGAGATGTCCAACATCAACAGGACTCTAAAAACTTTCATTTCAAACTCGATGGGACTGACCACCCTTGAAGCCAATTACAGCGGCTGTAAAGCGCCACAGCAAAGGTAAACAAAGGTAAAACAACTCGAATAGCTGATCAACTCAAAACCTCTCGCACCTTTTTATTTTTTCTCTGTCATTTAAGCACACCCATTGCCAAGGCAACCACCACGAGCCAAGCGGGGACAATAACGGTAAAAACATAACATTCAGTCCATTATGACATTAAGTTTTCAGGACATTAAATGGGAAAAAAGCTATTTATTAACTGATTAAGTCGTGTTTTAGATTGTTCTTAAAAAACTAATCACTCGCGGCTGCACAGTGAACCCACTGATCCTTTACAGCAGACAGCCTCTCTCCTCCCTTGCAGGTACTGCGTACCCCCTCTACATATTTCAGGGGTACGCAGTACCCGACCATACCCGCCTACTTTCACCCTCGCTTATATATATATATTAAAAAAGGGGGTCACACTTTTATGATACAATGTTTGGCTAAAACTACCCAATTACTGTCTTGACAACATAACACCAGAATTTGGGTTAAAGATAAGACCCCGTGAAGTTTCATTCTGTGCATGTGTTGCAGTCTTACTCATGCCTGAGAGGCAAGTTTGCAAAAAAAAAGTAAATAAGTAAAAAATACACACATAATCATCCTCAGGTCTGCCTCAGACAGTTGGCATTAATCCCCCTCCTAGTCACAGTGGTATTTGTTAAACTGAGTCATGCAGTGAGGTGGTTTGGGTTGGGAAAATGCCACACCAGAGACAGAAGCTGAAATAAGACAACCTCCAGCCCACAGGTAACGCATGACGCATAGAATTCTTTAGCTGTATTTTAGGTCCTTAAACCCTGGAGCTCATATTGGCTCCATTCCTTTGTCTGTTATTTGAGTCTGCAGTGCTTGCAGAGCCATGTTTTGTATAATCTGTTTTTCCACAAGATTACTTTTTGAAGTCACATAACTGGAGAAACTATTACAGAGAGAGCGAAAAAGCAAAAAATTCCTAAGCTAATGAAACAGCCTTTTCATAAATTCCCCAGGGGAACTTGACCTTGATTTCTTGAAAACACTCTTTAGTCATCAGGGGAGTCAAACTCCAGTCACTGAGAGGAACTAGTGTAATGCAGGTTTTTTTGGGTTTTTTTTATGCGTCCCAAGTCCAACACACCTAAAACAAATGACTGAACTACTTTTTCATGCACTAAAGTGCTGCTGTCATGCTAATGACCTAATAATATAATTCAGGTGAACTGACAGAGAGACACACCTAACAGTTGCAGGACACCGGTGTTTGAGTGAACTTTAGGTATTGGTTCAGTTTGTTCAATTTTAAAGGCTGTGGGTTCAATTCTCACTTTTCCCCGTCACATGTGCCTCTAGGAAGCTACTTAACCCCACGTTGTCCACCAGTCTGTGTGTTAGTGTGTGAATATCTGAGAGTGTGACTGTCTCAAAAAGTGGTTTTAGTGTAGAGCAGCAAGTGCAGTAGGTGTGACTGGAACAACGTCATATAAAGTCAGTACATTTTCCATTTCCATCCGTTTAAATGCAACAATTGAAATCTTGTCCATACATTAGATATCGCGTCTGCCCATGAGTAGCAAAATCTCCCAATACTTGGGACCTCTTCTAAAAACAAACTTAAAATGCATTAAAATGCACAGTGGAAACCGCCTTAGTGCTATCATTTCCTTCCTTATCTCCGCCCTTGGGAACAGCCAATCAGCGACAAGGAAAACGAATCCCATGTGAAGTAGCAATGTGTCTAGACATTTCAGCTTCCCAAGCTGCAGTATCTTTGGAATTTTTTAGAAAAAAATTGCATACAGGAAACGTTTCCAAGAACAACTTGGAATTAGATTCAACAGATAAATAAATCCACGAATAGGTGACTCCGGGAATACTGAACCGTGAATGGATGGAAGTCCGTTGCACTTTCATTACTGCACTGGATTTTATATCAGACATTCCTCACAGCATCAGCTCATTTTGCAGTAGGACCACAGCTTTTTGATCAGAAGGCCTCCCAAAACATCTACCTGAATAACATGTTGCTAAAGAGATAGTCAAAAACCAAAGCACAGCAGCCTCTTTGTTCAAGCTGGCTGTGTTCTGGTGGGTGTAAATAATCTGTCTTCCCAAACCAGTGGAGAAACACTAGCAGAAGAAAGCAGTGGTGTGCTTCTTTCTTGAATGGCGGCGCTCTAAACACTCTATTGCGGTTCAACTGGCATCCCTTCCTATCAATTCATAAAATCCACACTTTTGAAAAGCTTGCCATGCTACTGCCCTGTGTGTTCTCACTTGGCCTGCAGTCAACCACCCAGCTCCTTCTCTTCCACAAGTCATTTTCTACCGTATCCTGGTCCTCCACGTTTTTCTTATCTACATAAGAAAAACCTCTGCAGTAGTCTATAGAACCAATTTTAAACATATTTTTAGGGCATATGTTGACAAAGCCATTCTAATTAGAGGCTTGACTCATAAAAAAATATCATTGTACAAAGACTGATGATATTTATGTCTCTTCTTTGCTCTTGATTGGCCTTATTTTTGGATTGCCTATGCCTCTCTATAAGCAAAAGAGCGATTCTAAAGAGTTTAGATGGGTTTCCAGCATTCTGCATTAACGGAGGAACATGACACATTCGTTTAGATGTCGAAAATTCTCGATTGAATTCAGCACGTTGCATTACTGTGACTATGTGTCACAGAGAGCGTGCAGCCGAGGCGACATTTTCACGTTTTATCACGTTACTACAAACGTCATTGTCCACTTTTATGGGACAGACCAACACATGTGGTGATTGTGAGGTAGGAAAGACATGAAACGGGACCTTTGAAAGTTTTTTCCCAAAAGTTTCTAAAAATGTTTGCTGTGGATTTGCATCCAGCCCCTTTCATTCTGACACCCCAAACAAAATCAAGTGCAACTAACACCTCTTCACAAGTTGCTGCAGTTCATAGAGTTCCCCTCTGTGTTAGGTGACGTCCTTTAGAAAGACCTAAGGCTGCAGCTGATGGGCAATTAAATTGTGTTTAGCTATTTCCCAAGAATTACAGAAGAAGACAATGGGGCTGACAGGAAGAGCAGGACCACACCTAATGCAAGGTTATCGCCAAGATTTAGAGAACGAGAGAAAGAGAAAGAGAGAGAAAGAGGAGGAAGAAAAAGGCTGCCTATTTAGTCACATCACAAGAGAGCTTGCAATGAGGAATTAAGCTGCTGAGTGATAGGAGCTGACAGAAGTAGACAGAGAAGAAGAAGCAGACGCAAGAGAGGGAGCAGAAGGAGAGAGAGGAGGTTGACTTCTACTGTAGATCTCCACGGTATGTTCTCAAAGTGCCGAGTGACACTTCCCATCACCGTGTGAAGGGAACTGGAGCGTGCCAGCTCTGGCTCTCTCTCACCCTATCTTGCATGCAGAGCAATTACCACAATCCCCCCTGGCCCCCCACCCGCCACCTTCTTCCTTGCAATTCAGTGAAATCCGCCAGCAGACCTGTGACTCATCATTTGGAGTAATAGGCCTGACCCACATCTGCCTCAGGCGCCTTCCGGCTCGTAGGAAGCTTGAGGAGCACAAGGAGATCACTAAACACAGAAAAGGGGTCTGGTTACGTAAGGCAGGTCATCACATAAAATGCCTCCATGTACGAAATAATAATAATAATAATGATAATAATAAAAAAGAAGTGACTTTGTGGTTACTTGGCGTCAAAGTCGCAGCCATTTGCCCGAGGGCAGCATGTGGCAGCGAAAGTACAGCTTGCGCCTGATGCCATTCAGTCTTCAATAGGAAAAAACACCCAAGCGAGGCACACAAAAAGGACCAACATCTGAAAAGCTGCTTTGTCAGTGTGAGCCACGTAAACCATTGTTCCAAGCAGCCTTGTGATGTGCGCTAAAAAGGGGGTCGCGGTTGGTTGCTGTGGCAACCTTTCCATGAAGCCAGGCTTCCCTTTTTGTTTTGGATTTTTTTTTCCTCTTTTTCTTTCTTGGGTATTTTACAGTAGCGAAGATCACCAGCATCATCTGAGGAGAATCAGTAAGCAGGGGGCAGAGACCCTGAGGCTGAGTGATGGATGCCTGAGCACAGACAGTGGGTGACCCGCTAAGGGTTGTGTGTCGGCCTGAGTGATTGAGCTCGTCTCTTAGGCAACAGCTATAAGCCCTTGTTCCACTAATACCCCCAACCCTGGGCTGTGGTTGTGTCAATACATGCAAGGGTGTAGGAATGAGTTTATCTTTGGGGTGGGGAGACACATATCGGAAACCCGTCAGATCCGTAAATAGCTTGAGCAGAAATGTATTTAGCACGTCTGGGGTCACTGTGACAAGGAGGGATCGATACAATGACAGAAACATTGTCAACATTTTTAGAACATTAAAAAAGATAAAATAAAAGTAAAAACTAGACGAGTAATATCTTCCACTAATGCCAATTCTGAGCTGCAGGATTAGGTAATAATTCCAAGAGTTTGTGGCAGCATAATGCTGTGAAGCTGATTATATTTATCTGACCTGACAGATGGATGCAGCCGGGCTGCTGACAGTATTTAAAAGAAAACGCCATGACTACACGTTCTGCTAAAGGCCCTTGGTGTGTCGGAGGTCGGGTTCTGATCCGGACCGTTTTTCTCCCTCAGCATCTTGACGGTGATGAAGAACATCCTTCGTTAGGAAGTTCCTCATCCTAAGGAAGAGGAACAGCAGCAGATCACAGTACTGACCCGGTTCTGGAGCAGGTCGGCAGCCCGACGGGTTTACCCCGGTGCCATCTCCTCTTTTGTGACGAGGGCTGGGTTCCGGCTGGGCCTGCCGTCACGCTCGGAACCAGAGGCAACAACCGTCTCGGGAAGCAGTTCCTGCAGTTGCAACCAAACACAGGCTCGGCTGGTTACCATGGCAACCCGAGCGAGAGGAGAGGAGGCTCGTTGGCTTGGTTGCCATGGTAACCTGAGAACGAGAAGGCGGGACGGTTCCGGGTCAGGGTCCACCTGCATGGCCCGGTCCAGCAGCACTGTCACCAACTTCTCCTTGCTGATCATCTCAGCCGATAGGCTGGCCAGCTGCTTCTGTACGTGGTGGACCTTCCTGCAGACAGAGGGACAACCGGGTAACTGGACCAGGGTACCAGGACCAGAACCAGAACCAGACCGTACCTCAACCGGTCCTCGTTGTCGGAGACGTAGAGCCTGTACTTCCAGGAGCTCATTGATAAACCAAGCTTCGTCAGCATGGATTACCAACTTCTGTTAGTTGGAGAAACCGGGCCAGAACCAGTCAGAACCTGAACCAGTCACTCCATTGAGCTTCGATCATCAGATTAACACCAGATTCAAAGAATATTTAATGCTCCATCATATTTCTCATATTTTTTATCCTTAATTCACTTGGTGCACTCTGGGTATTCTGTAGAACCAGGCCGATCCGGGCTGGGTCAGAACACAATCAGATAGCTGTATCCTGGTCCTCCACGTTTCCTTCCTTACTTATGAGACGTGTGTCTATTCTCCTCAAAGTTTGGCAGAGCTGAAAACAAAGAGGAGGTCAGTGGTCAGCCGGTGACCTCAGAGGTCAGCCGGTGACCTCAGAGGTCAGCCGGTGACCTCCACCATGTTCCGTCGTGCTGTGTCCAGGTGACAGTAGGCCCTCAAGCAGGAACTTGCTCTTGATGTCCTGCGTTGTTCTCTCGATGTCATCCAGAGAACCAGAGATCTGCAGAGACATGTGTTGCCCCAACAGCCAACACAGAACCACCTGAATGGACTGGCAGCTGCAGCCTGACCAATCAGAACCCAGAGATTAAACTCTGTGAAGCAGGACTATCGAGGTAAAAAAACAATGTGTTCAAGTTACAATTTCTCTCTTCGTTAAAGAGAAATTGTAGATATTTTTCAGTTTTCAACTAATAAAACAGTTCAGAAAAAGTAAAATACACAAACTGTATTCTTTGAGTTACTTTAAAACATTTTTTTTTACATTTTTGCCACAATTGATAAAAAAAAGAGCCCAGCCAGAATACCAGGAAAGAAGTATTATATACTATGAAGCTTTGCTACAAGTTCATATACGTAACAGGGATATTTCTTACCTGCGGTCATTACTCAGTGGTCCCAAATCTTCTTTTAAATTAAAGTTAGCATTTCATTTAAAAATCTAAGTCCCAGAGACTGAAGCAAGAGAAGAGAGGTGCAGAATCCAGGTTGCCTCAAGTATGTGCTGCAATGTTGCTATTTTTGAGTTGTTTTTTTGTTTAAGTAACACCAATTGATAGGTAAACTCTTGGCTATTGAGAAATGAGTTTTTCTTTTCAAATGAATGGGGAAAAAACATCACACTAGATCCAATATTTAAACATGAGTCTTTATTCCAAAAATCTCTCTCCTCCATATGACATTTCTACATATTATATTTAATTCCAACAAAGATGCTTTGTTATTAATAGGCTAACGAGTTTTAGTAAAATCTTGTTCTTTTTCCTAAAGTAGTATTTTTATGTTGATTTTATGTTAGAATTTAAAAAGAAAAAAAAAACCGGTTAAAATTGTGATGAATTAAACATTAATGCAATTTTTAACCGTACATGAAGACAAACATCACACGTAATAATGGCATCATCCACGTTGCCAGAGGCTGTTGATGAAACGGCTCCTCTTCGTGACTCTTGGCAAATAAAAAGGAGAAAACACATTTGGACCTTTCAGCGGCTGTGAAGACCCTGTGGGGGTAAAACACATGCATGGTGGAAGGTTTGTGTCACCCTGAATACCTCTGTGTGCAAGAACCTTTTCATTGTTATTGGAACTGTCTGCACTCCGAGGTACTGCTGCCGGTGCTCTCTGCACACACACACGCACACGCACACACACACACACGCACGCACGCACGCACGCACGCGCACACACACACACACACACACACACACACACACACACAC
>CAEGAF010135483.1:0-16481 GCA_903067075.1 Micropoecilia bifurca | reverse complement strand
CATTTTTCCTATTTCTTTATTTCTTTTTTCATTTTTACATGGCATGCCGCAGGCCATGCCGCCCTGAGGAGAGAGCCACATCACTCATATCAAACTGACTACTGCTAAAAATACCTATTAAAGGATAGCGCAAATACAACCAGTGGTACTTAGCCCTAGTTTTATAACCAAAGGGTATCGGGCCTCCCCTTGAACCACTGTAATCTGAGGCTCAACAACCATAATGGTTAAGGCAGTGAGGGGTGGGGAGTTAAAAACTTCACTTCTGACATTCCTCAGCTCTCTCTCCTCTCCTCCGACGCACAGGTCCGGGACTTCTCCTCTGACTTCAGATCTCCTCCAGTGGAAACGCTTCCCTCCTCCTGCAACGGACCGGCTGTGCAAGAAACTTGACCGCACCGAGAGGTTCCGCTCTCGGAGAACCCCGCCGTCCCCAAACTCCCCCCCACTGAAAAGTCGAGAGATGCACACACGAGGTACGTCCACCTGGGTGGTCTCTCTACTTTAGTGAGCTGTTGCTAAGCAGCTAATAATAGTCGTGTTTGCTGAGTAATTTTTGCCCTTCTGGAACCAATCAGATGCAAGAAACTCCTGCGATCTGACAGCCCCAGAGGCGGGATCTAGAGTCTTTTTTTTCTCACCCCTCCTCCTTTTCTCTGCCTCCAAACGGAGAGAGGTCTTTTTCTCCCTCTTCTATTGAATCTCAGAGTTGGCCGTGACGCGCGGCCCAGGGGATAAGACCACATAGATCTCAGCAGAATGCTGCGACCATCGAGCTTTCATACGCGACCGCTCGTGTGTGGGAATCCCTTTGCGCGCCTCGCGTTTTGAGAGAAACTTTCTGGGGTTTTTTTTCTTTTTCTTCTCTTTTTTTTCTCACCCCCTTTTTTTCTTTTTTTTTTTTTTTTTACAATTTTTTCTTTCTTTTTTTTAAGAGACAAGGTGAAAGCGGTGGAGAGCGGCGGAGACCTCCGGATCGCGAAATGTTGGGATGGAAGGCGCAGACTTTGACTCGCCGTCTCCAACAGGAGCATGAAGTCCCACTTCACGGGTGTGAGGTCTCCACGAGTGAAACTCTGTCGCCTCGGGATATCGCTACACGCTTTCGGGGAAATACTATAAAGTGGGAAACGGTAACCACCTCGCAGTCCCCGCAACATGGCCTCGGCTGCTAATGCGCCCTTCGAGCAGGAAAACGGAGACCCCGACCGGCCGAGGGTAACGCGGAGGAACAGGGGGGACTATACCCGCGGCGGCACACCGCTGGATTTGGAGTATTTGCAGCGGCCGAGTTACTGCGATGCGGGCTTCGCTCTGGAGCAAATATCAGAGGTGCTTATGGCTCATGTTTCACTACAGGAGAGCTGCGTGGTGCCTGTTTCATTGTATTTACCGGGGGTGGGGAGGGAATGGGGGGTGGGGGGGGGAGGGAATGGGGGGGGGTAAAGTGGCCAAACTTTATGTCCAGTCGCTACTAGGTAACAAGACGTGCTTGAAAGCATGCGAAGGAAGGGGGGGGGATGCTTATTTTTATTTCAAACGCATGTGAAACAAGCTTCTTGCTGTGTTTATCAATACAGAAACTACTGCATAATAACTAAATACTAATAACGCACATGGCAAAAACATCGCATCTTATCCTATTAAACAGTGGAAAGACAGCTGTACATATATTTTTTTCTGACAGGTATATCTCAACTTGGATGAGTCTTCTGAAAATCCATGTGGCTGTTCTCTTCCGTTCACAAATATTGCCAGTAAAGCCCCCCCCCCCCACACACACACACACACACACTTACTCTTTCTCTCTCTCTCTCTTGTGTTGGCTTCTCCACTCCCCATGCAGACCGGAACACACGGCCAGCTCCACAGGGAGAAGGGTTGTCTGCCTCTGTGTGTGTGTGTGTGTGTGTGTGTGTGTGTGTGTGTGTGTGTGTGTGTGTGTGTGTGTGTGTGTGAGCGCGCGCGANTGTGTGTGTGTGTGTGTGTGTGTGTGTGTGTGTGTGTGTGTGTGTGTGTGTGTGTGTGTGTGTGCGCGCGCGCGTGAACGTGTGTGGTGGTATTTGTGGGTTTTAACCACATGCACTCTTCAGGGTATTTAATATCACCTATTGATGTGTGGGGTGTGCAGTGGTGGAAGTGAAAGCCACCCCAGGGACAGTTCATAGACTGCTTCCCTTTAGAATACAATAGTCTCTGTGCAGTGGGATATCTGCCATGTATTTATAAGTGAAGTTTCAAGCTCTCAGATATAAAACTCCTGTTGAGTTTTTCTTTTAAAGACATAAATAAATGGCTAAAGAGATTAAGTCAAAACCCCACAGACTTATTATAAGGTGACAGTAGAGCTGCATGATACATCTAATCACAAAATCAGTGTGTTCAATATTGGAATCACAAAAGTTTCTGGATTCAGTATTTGGCTGGAAACTATATTCATATAGCCATGCATTGACCTTCACTCAGAAGTCTACTTATATTCAGACCCAGTAAATAGATAATTTTGTATCCAATACATAAATAATGACAAAGTACTTCTTTTTCTTTGTTCTAGAGAAGTATATTTAAAATATTTTGGAGAAAAATATTCAGTTATTAAGGATAGTCCACATTTGTGCAATACAATAGATTATCACCCCTGAGCAGACCAAAAATAATGTCCTGTTAGTAGATATTATTTATTGGAGTCAACTATTTCTGTATACACCAGTTTGTACGCAATTGCAGATCTTCATGAAATGATGCAGGCCAAGCTGACGGTTCTTTCCCATCCTTTACCTCCATCAACTTTGTAGGTTCAGCTGGAAAGCAGTTTCAAACTCTTCAGTTTCACTCTATTCATAGCTTATTATTGCAGCTGTGGAATGACAGCGCTCTATGCATAACCAAGATATGTATGTTTGGGTATGATGGGTCAAGAAAGACATTTATTATTTAGAAATACATTCACATGCATTATCAAATTGAATCCTAATGACTAGAGATGTGCTGATCAATGGATCAGAAATCAGATTATGCCGACGTGTGTTGGTTACCGTTCGCATGTTCGCCTCAGAAAAATTGAGGTAATCATTTTTTCATTGATCGCCTCCGATCTGTGATCAGCAGGTCAGATACCAAAATATGATATTTTTCTGAAACTGATCTTTCTTTTCTGCTTCTATATGTTAAAGTTCTTAGGAAAAAATGACACATTTGTATTGGCCTGGAAAAGTCTGATTGATGCATCTTTACTCAACTTTAACTCCCCCTCAGATGTGTTTTTGTGGGTAAATTTTGTTACTTTATGCACATCATGTGTGTAAATAACCTCTTTTTCTGTATTCCAATGGCTTTATCTGGTCAGGTAAGTGTAATCGGATTTATTTCATTGGCAGTAACTTCATTCTCTTGTCTTATCACAGGGGAAGGCGACTGGGAGGAAAGCACCTCTGTGGCTGAGAGCGAAGTTCCAGAGATTTTTATTCAGGCTCGGCTGTTACATACAAAAGAACTGTGGAAAGTTTTTGGTTGTGGGCCTAATGATTTTTGGAGCTTTTGCCGTGGGTTTAAGGGCAGCTAATCTGGAAACGGACGTGGAGAAACTCTGGGTGGAAGGTAAGACGATGTTTGGTTATTGGCTTTTTTGTTAAGTCGCACAGTTTCTTGAGTGTATGTACAAAAATCACCAGCTATAAAGACTTTTAAGGAGAATTGTTTAAAGTTTGTGTCTTGGAAAGTGGCCGAGCAAAAATGTGTTGGATTTGCAAGAGGTAACAATAACGTCACCCGTGAAGAAGGTTGTAATTAGGCTCATAAGCAGCCCTTGGAGTTGAGGAAATTTTTGTCAAAGCCGCCATTTTGTGAGTGTGTGTATGTGTTGGTGTGTGTGAGAGCCAGCCTCCAGCAGTTGAAGGCTCAGAGGCTGTGTGTGTGGTCCTGTTTTGGACAGCTCTCAACTTTCCAAAAAGATTTGTTTCTGGCTGCAGGGAAATAGCAGAGCACGGACAGGAGCTATGGTGGAAGTGTCACTCAGTCTTCTTCTTGTTTTCTTATAGAGAATTTATGCAAAAGAAGAAATTTAAAAGAGGGAAAGCGAGCGTATGCATGGGTGGCTCTTTGGGGGTAAAGGCTTGAGGCCGAGTTTTTTTCTCCCTCTTTGATCTGCATTCCTGTACATATGGCTCAAGTTGGCTGTTCCACTCATGAATGAAAAGACAGAATCTGCTATTTGGAACTGAACTGTATATTTGAATAAATGAATTAATATTTTCTTGCTGACACTTTTGTACCCTTATACTATTTGTTCACTCCTTTTTTATGTGAAAACAATCCACGTTTTTTAAGCTTAAGCGTCAAAGCGGACGGACTCCCGACCTCTTCCCCTGGGCTTGCAGGCCTAGCCCATCCTTGTGTGCTGCTGAAGGGGTCTGACAGACAGTGGTCTTTTAATGCATTGCGCAGGCGCAATTGGATCACGGTTTGTGCAGAAAGTAGCCTCTTCAAACACACATTCCTGATTGTACACAATTTTCACATGCCAGAACCACGATCAGGAGGACCGGGGCGAGAAGGCGTTACAGGAAATGCAGAATGTTATGGCGGAGTGATAGAAAATGTATTTTAGCTGTTAGGATAAATCTGTTCAGTCTTTCTGGCATTTTAATGTTTTTTTAGGCAAAATGAACATTTGCTGTCATTTTTAAAAATTGTGAAGATAAATCTTAAGTAAGGCCGAAAATTCACAAATAATTCAATGCAGTTATCATATTTTCTTCGAATGGTTATATATGTCTATTTAATACAATTGTAAACCTGTTTCGTTTATTGACTGCTATGTGATATGACAAATTATGATCCCTGATGAAACCACCATAACTATGGTAGACCTCCTACTGGAGTCTAATAATAGTATTTTTCTATTATAGACTGAGCAGACTAAAGATAATAACTCTAATTTATCATATATTAAACTGTTTGTTGAAAATCCATTTGGTGGGACTGAATAGTCTTGTCTTAGTCCCACAGTGTGGGAATTCTCTTTTTACAACAATACAGTAACAAAATATTACCCAGTCAATATGAAAATATATAAAAACAATACAAGCAACTGCATATTACTAAAGTACCTATAAAAATTATACAGGTCACTAGTTGACCAGGTACCCAGTTTTCTTGGTTTATTCTCTACACTCAGGGTGACATATATGTTTTATTTAGATTATTTAAACAAAAACCTATAGAACAAAAATGGAAAGCTGAAATTCACAATTAATGCAACTGCAGACAACTTATTGATCTACAGTTTTGTGTTGCTCCACTATGACTGTTGCTAAATTAGATTTTGCCCACAAATTAATACGTTTTGGCACCATTGGTGTACTTTGCATATTTTTCAGTAGTCAGAATCTGATCTGTTTGCATATTATAAGGCGTTTTAAACTTAATGGATATATTCGGTGGAAATGTTGCTGAATAGTAAAAATGTTATAGTTTGAACATTAGTAGCGTGAAAAACTGTGTTCCTTTGCAGTTTAGTACTTTGGCAGTTTTTTTTGTTTTATGGATGTTTCTAATGCAAAATGAAATCGCCTGCCATAACAACTAAAACATTTTAAAGTAACTTTTACAACCAAAATTTAAAGTAATTTTCTAAATTCATGCCGGTAGTCTACTGCACTGAATTGTGGGAAAATAAGTTAAATTTAACAGATATTATTTACCACCAAGAGTACGCTTAGTTATTTTGACATTAACAGGAGTCATAGTTTATTGTATTTCACTACATTTGACAGGTACTGGGAATCAGAAATAGAAATTTCCATTCAATTGTATATTTTGCCTAAAAAGGCAATCACAGCAAATGCCCAAAATATGATAACATTTTGAGCTCATATGGATTACCCTAATTAGAATCACAATCAATGGAAAAGGGTATAACAGACATTTTTCAGAATATACTGTACAACTAATTTCACTTCTGAGTAAGATTTAAGCATTTTGTAGTTACCGTACTTATTGTAATAAACAAATGGACTCTTAGTGGTTAGGTACATTGAGGCAAATCGGTTTGTTTATGCATATGAAACGAAAAGAGGCAAGGAAAACAATTTTGTGCTTATTCTTACAATAGTCTGGTTGCAATGACCAGTATAGCTAATAAAAATGATTTAATGTCATACACTTAAATGCATTTTTTTTGCCTACAATTCAATAAATGCACACAGTCAAAAATCTGACACTAACACTTGCTGTTAGTGTCAGATAAAAAATAACCCTTACTCATAACCCTTAAAAAATAACCCTTACTCATAACCCTTAAAAAATAACCCTTACTCATTACCAAATTGGCTTCTTCACTACAACTTTTACTGTGTTTTGATGCAACTAAGCAACTGTGATATGACTGCATTCCATCATGTTTTCTGAAGCACGCTTAACATTTATTGTTGTTCTTAAGACAACCACGAAAAAAAATCGTTGAAACTGCAAACCCAACCAAACAGTCTGTTTCTTTATAAAATCAAGCTAATTTCAAGTGAACCAGGTACTGGTAGTAAAGGGATCTCTAGGAAACATTAATAAAAATGCACACACACTTTGATTACAAAAAGGGACCTCCTCACACACATACACTGACACGGAGACAGTGCTTTGGTGGTTTCCTTGGTCCCGGTGCATGAGGGGTTCCAGATGCTGGTAGGGAGAGATCTGTTTGTTTAGATTAGACTGCACAGCTGAGGGATAGATTAGTTCTGCCTGGACCGCGGAGCCCTGTGCTGGGCCGTGCTGGGGGAACTGGCCCATCATCCGAGAAGAAAAAGAGGCGAGAGGAGAAGAGGACAGACCAGCTGTTTATGTTTCATCTGGAACTGCCCTCCGCAGGCGACCCATGGACGACCCCGCCTAGGGAAGCTGTGTGGCCCACAGACGCACATACGCTACAATACTGTTGGAACTCTGCATTATTTCATTTGGGGTTCATTCTTGCCTGCTTTCTTGGTTGTAGCCAGAATCCCCCAGCCGTCCACCATCAACTGCATACAGCACTTGTCTTGGGTGTTTATTCTACGTGTTGTCACGTGCAAAAGCATTAACCAGGGTTGTCTCTTCTCACTGCACTCTCTCTGCTCTGTTTATAAATGCTCAGACACAGGAAGTTCTGTTTATTAGACAAAGTGACAGAGAGAAATTGGGAGTGAGACACATACTCGTGCAAAGGGGTGATTGTCTCCTTGTACACCCTGAACTGTGAGAAAACATGGAGGGGCCGGTATTTTTTTTTCTTTAAAGGTTTTGTTGCCGCTATGTGGCCTTTATTTGACAGTTGTCAGATAGGAAAGCAGGTTGTCAGAGAGGGAGAAGACATGTGGCAAAGGTCATCAGGCCAGAACTTGAACCTGCGACAGCCACATTGAGGACTAAGGCCACCATACGGGGGTCACGCTTTACCCCGGTGCCAATGCCACAGCCGGTATTTTATCTTTCAAGCAATAAGGAATTGGTTGTAGGTATGAGATAGTAAAAGATCCTCAACAAGAAGCCCTGTATTTAGAAAGACCTGAAACAAAAAATACTCTAGCTGCATGTAACTGAAACACTAAGACAGGAGTTATTCCTATGACTATATAAAAATGTGATTATTACAGTTAGATTATTTTCATTTATAACGTTCAACGTCTGGTATTTTGTTTTCACAGCCTGATAACCTGAAGTAATTATGACATGTTTATATGCTATATAATTTCATATGCAAAAATGTAAAACAAAAATACATACAATTAAGTTTTATTTATTTAAAGTAAATGCTTATCATTATTGCTGCTAATTTAAATGCTATTCTCGTAACTCATATTCAGTATGAGTTACAATATTGCTGTTAATATTATCTTTATTGTAATTTTGGTATTGCATTTTAAAAATCCATCCATCCATCCATCCATTTTCTTACACCCTTTATCCCTTAATGGGGTCGGGAGTTGCTGGTGCATTTTAAAAATCTAGAATACATTTCACTAAATATTGTGCAAAATATACATTTGTTGTTCTCCCCTTTATACCATAATACAAGCATAAAAAGCTCATCAGTAGTAACTAGTTGGTTAACTGGTCAAGCTATCTGCTGTGGTACCCAAATTCCAACTGTTTTGGAACATTGTAAGAGTGATGGATAATCCTACTTTGAATTTGATGTTATTCTATGTATGAGATTAATTTTACTGTGTTCTTCTAGATTGCTGAACGGCAGTTATAGGTTTGGGTGGGGCAGGATTATATCAGGCTACCCTCCATAAAGCTGGAAAAAACCCTGGTCTCTCCAGGTCTTTCTCTGACATCCCATTAATAGGACTTTAAAATATAGAAACTGTGCTACAGAACATTTTTGACGTTTTGGACTCATAACTTATTTAAACTGCGGTAGACCGGTAACTGACTCATGTCTTCCTGGTAGTAATATTTTAAGTCCACTTTTCTTTGAAAAAAGTGACTTAGGTCAGAATGCATCCACACTGCTGAGAAGCTCTGTGTTTATTTTCACTGTGCCACTCACAGGAAATGATTAGCTCCAGCAGGAAGTTGTAGTATTGTGATGTCCTATCTTGATCTCCCCCACACACAAACATTGCTTGGAGTCAGCTTTGGAGAAAATGCCTCATGGCGAGTGTTCAACTCAAGATGCTCCCTCGATTTCAAATCAGTGTAATGATTAACTGTCAGAGAGAAGAGACCAGAATTTGAGGAACACAAGGACTTTATTGTTCTTCTTGGCCACAAATAGCAAGTTATGGTATCTCTCAGAGTATCAAGGGGCCAAGGCGAGCCAAGGCCAAATTGTAAAGAAAATAAAACCATTGCCTGCCTCTAATTAAAAAGGTATCAAACAAACATTGGCCTACTGTTTGTACTACTGAAGTCCCCTGCGCCTTTGACTTTGAAACGGGTGATTGCCTCAATTTGCTGACTGGCAAAGAGAAGTAGCAAGAAGTGGGTAAAAGGTTTACAAGATCTTGGCATATATTGAACTTGATGAAGCAGATGAGCTGGAGTTGTTCTTAGTGCTAGTGAAGGTCATTGCATTCACGGAAATGTCCCAATTCAAGCTGAAACGACTTCACACTGCCCAGATTTATGGTGTGGACTTGGGGGCACAGAGTCATGAATTGTAGTCTCATGGCTACGGGGCTGACGAGAGGCCCCGGGGTCCCGCAACACTTTCTTTGGGTGCAGAAGTGCAGAGGCCAGGGGCCACGGGCATGGACTCCAGAGACCCTGAGGTCATCTCGTTGAGGCCCCGCTATTTAAAACCTCACCTGATACTCACCCTGTGGCCTGGGTGCAGAGTGAAGACTCACAGCAGAGGGGTGTGCAGGGCGGGAGCTGCAAGAAATGCAGCAGAAGTCGCAGCTGTCACCAAGGCACTGATGTGAAGAGGTCCATCTTTTGAACCCGACTCTTAGAAGGGAGTCTGAAAATGCATTTTATTTTATTTTTGTGTGAAAAGAACTGTCCAGCAGAGGGCAGTAAATCTGAGGTATAATCTTTGAACTGATGTTTATGAGCCCTCTAAATGAAAATAAATTATAGTTTCCCAGATTTTAATGGTTTTTAATGGTTTCAAGCAGATTTCTTTGTATGATGTACGGAGTGTGTGACAAGTGTTTTAAATTCAGAGAATATACAGTCATAAGACACTTTTATGTACACCTTGTTTGTCCTGGATTGGACCTCCACAGATGCTTTATTCTTTGTCCCATAGATTCAGCAAGGTGTCAGAAACATACTTCAGGGATTTTGGCCCTACACATCTATTATTAAAAACACTTGTTTGAAGTTTGATAACGGTGGAGGCCATTGGATCTCAAACTTGTTTGAGATCATTTTGAATTGTGATATTCTGTTTTAACTTGAGGAAATAGCCATCAAGTAGGCATCTGTTCATAAAGAATGTGGTTTGATGTGGTCAGTAACAATACTACAATGCTGGGGTTAACTGTTGTGATGTAAGTAATGCTCATTTAATTCAAAGGGGTTGCAAGTGTAATAAAAGAATATCCCATTAACCATTACACTATTACTACCAGGATGAGCTTCTGATCAAGGCAGGATGGATTCCTGGTTTCATGTTGGTCTATGCCAAATTCAGATTCTCTGCCATTTGAGCAGCTGAGATTTCTACCCATTGGATTAGGCAAAATGTTTTCAATTTGTTATTGTCTAGTCTGTGTTTGAAGCAGCATCAGTTTCCTGTTCTTTTCTGACAGAAGGGGCATCAGGTGTGGTCATCTGCTGGTTCAGCTCATCTGCTTCAGTGTTGCATGTGTTCTGCAGTCCTTGGTTTGTACAAGTGGTTATTAGGGCTACTGTTGGTCTGTCTTTCATCTTAAGCACGTCTGTTGGATAACCACTGGGTTAGATTGTTTTTGTTTTTTTTGTAAACCTGAGAGACCTGAGTGTGAGTGTGTGAAAATAAGCACTTTATAAAAATGATTGTACCAACTTTTTCTGCACCAACAACCATGAGACACTTAAAACCCACGATCTGTTCAAACTTCAGCAAATCGCCTTAGCCATTCTTTAATGCCTAAAAGCATTGAGTTGCTGTCATGTGATTGACTCATTATTGTGAGTGGTAACAAAAAATTAAACCAGAGTACTAATAATTTGACTGATGTGTGTAATTAAAGTGGGTATTTTGCTGAATTGCAAAATAAAGTCACTGTAAACATTTTGCACTTTCACAAATAGGTCCTTTTGCTTTTTTTGGTCATGTTAATACCTGTTCTAGGTCTGACTGGATTAAGACTATTCATACACGTCTTTGCAGTCAATGATTTTAAAAGATGCCTTTATAAACTGCTCATAGTCCTGGTTATGTGACTCCAGTAAATATTTTGTTTCAGCAGAAAATTGCTGATAGTTAATTTTTGGTTTGAGAACGAGTTGTAATCCGTCATTTTTCCTTATTTTGACTTTTCCAAATAGGAATCAAAACCCCAATTCATGAAAAAAGATGCAATACACAAAATTATATTGAAATAAATCATATGTGAGATGGCAGTATTTCATTCTTATTTATCCACATAATCAATCAATGCACTTAATAATGAGGACACGTCCACTTCCTTTGTGCTTCGCTTTTGTGCATGCTGTGATTAACAGCAGAGCCGACCAAGTTGGTGGTTGTTTTGGTGGGAATGGTAGTGAGAAGGACTGCAGTTTTAATGTTAAGTGCTTGCAGAAAAACTCCTCGTGGAGAAAGATGAAGAGGAGGGGGGAGCGCCTCCCAGAATGTGGCGTCTTCAGCAGAGACGATTGTGGTTTTGCATGGTTGAATTATTCAGCTTTTGATGTGCATAAAAGCAGTGATACATGCATGGATGCATGTGCACAAACACACACACATACACACACACACACACACACACACACACACACACACACACACACACACACACACACACACACACACACACACAGACATTCTAAAACTGTTGTTGCACGCAGAGAGGCTTTGAGGTTCTGGTTCTGTGAATGACTAGGTGGTTGACCAGTGCAGGCTAATTAGGCGTCCCTTTTTGTGTGTGTGTGTTTTTTTCCCTTTTTATCTCTTTCTTCTTCCTGTCGTGCATGTTATATTTTTTTCTCCCCCCACTGCAGTATTTTTTTCTTCTGAAGCTTTCATTCAAGAACCGCAAACACTGAGAACACAAAAAAGTATGCCCACACCCAATATTTTTCCCAGTTAGCTGAGAAGTCACTGTAGGCGCCTATCGTTCTCGTGTCATCTGTTTTGCTCTTGCACGGTAGTTCTTTAGTTGCTCGCTCAGACGCTCATACAAACTGCACTCAATTAAGTGTGTGTTTATCAGTTAGCCACAAACAGGATTAAACCCTTGGTATAAGGAATAACATTCCTGCGTGTGTTGTGTTAAACTTTATGAGTTGATGAAAAGCGCGGGCGAATTGGTGAGGGACTTGGTTTTGGAGCAACATTGAGCCTATGGTTCTGTAAGCAGGGTTTTGCAGGGATGTTTTCTCAAGTTGGCTTCCCGGTATTTGAAAGCCCTACCTGGTCGAAAGTTAAAGTGCATTGCCATTTTGAGTTGTGAAGTTATCCATGTGTGTGTGTGTGTGTGTGTGTGTGTGTGTGTGTGTGTGTGTGTGTGTGTGTGTGTGTGTGTGTGTGCGCGCATGCTGCAAATGAGAGCACACTCCCATTCACAAACAACTTCCTGAGATGCCTCCAAGTGCTCTGTTTACATTCTGCATTCTTTCAGGCGCTCTTATTCAAAAACCAGAGCCCTGCAAATGACCGACTACATGAGACTGTGTAGAAACTTACCACCATGCCCCCCAACTTTACCTCCTTTTTTTACTCGTCTATTCCTCTCTTTTCCCCACTGCTAGAAAGGACTCTCTCTTTTACCCAAGCGTCGTTTTTTTTCCCCCCTCCTCTTCTGCCTCTCCCCCCTCCCTGGCTGGAGAGAGTGGCCTCAGAATGCCAGATGTATTACAGAGTGAGCCACGGCAATGTAAACACTCAGCCCTGCCATGAGAGCAGGGTGGTCTGGCCTCCCTCCTTCCCTACCCTCTTTCTCCCTTCCTCTCTTCCCTCCCTCACAGTGCTGGCTGCCAGGAGGGTGGAGAAGTACAAAACAGGAGAGGGAGCACATTTGTGTGTGTGTGTGTGTGTGTGTGTGTGTGTGTGTGTGTGTGTGTGTGTGTGTGTGTGTGTGTGTGTGTGTGTGTGTATGTGTATGTGCGCGCTCTGGAATAGAGAGAAAGAAGTATAGTAGCAGTAGTGTGTTTGTGTTTTGGCCACAGAATCTGCCGTAGACTTAGAGAGATTGGAGTGTGGATTGATACATCTCAGGCTGCAGTGTGGAGAATTTTATTGCAAACATATCCAAAGTGTGTCTTCATGTATGTATGTGTGCTAGTCGCTGGAATTTTATGCAGCCCCTCCGGCTTACCGCAGTTACATACATAGCTTTATAGTTCATTGCAATTCCTGCAGCACGTCGTCACAGAATCTGGCAGTAACAGCAAAGTACCACACAAGCACATGCAAGGCATGAAAAGAGAGTAAATATTTTCTGTCAGATGATTGAGGAGTTTGGAGTTTAAATTTGAGTCTGTATTAGATCAATAAAATGGCAGCAAATGTATGTTTCGGTTTGGATAGAATTTTAAAGGTAAACGTCAGGGAGAGCTGACTTAATATCCCTTTACCATTTTGTAAAATTGCAGTTTTGTATGTCTTGTACCTAAAAGAGCCTGCGAAATTTTGAGTCTGCTTTGACTGATGACGGAAGGTAATTTTCGGCTTCTACTGACAGAAATGGGATTATGTTTCTCCAATAAATAACATTCACCAAAAGGAGGTCACTTAGAGTTGTTTTAGTTTGATTTAGTATCATAATCTATTATGTTTTAATAGGAGTCAAATGGCAACACTGGGATCAGAACCTAACTTACTGGAAACAGGATGTAATAAATAGTCTCGTGAAAATAATACACAGGTAAATTAAACTATATGTAAGATTAAGACTTTTTCATGATTGTTTTCCCAACTACAACTACAACAAATTAATTTACTAAACTAACGTGCAATAGCTTGAGGAAATATTTTGTTATTGACATTAAATGGATAGGAAAGGAGCAAAATGTAGATAAAATAATTTGGGACACTCTATAAAACCTTGTAGGATTTATAAACATACTTTTAAGGAAGAATGTAAAATTTTACCAAAAAATGCTAATCTGTCAGCAAGAAGACAGAAACACTCAGGCAAGTGTAATTAGGTATAGGGGACATGCTCCTCACATAATTACCATTAAACTATGATCTAAACAGGCACTATTAATGCCATTTTCTTAAATGTTTATCTTTTTTAATTTTTAGTTAAAGTTATATGACCAAAGCAACCTGTTAGTTGAACAGCAGCAAATGGTTGGATATATAAACAAATTTAAAGATTAATCAGGATGCAATGACTACAGAGGTAATTTAACGCAGTTTACATGTCAGATGGTTTATACATAATAAAGAAGACAGAATCAAGTTGCAATTATGGCAGATATTACTGGCCTGCAAAAGTCCAAAGAAAATAAAGAGCTTCAGAAACTTTACATCACAAGGAAGCTTCCTGGCTAATTCGAAGGAAAGTATAAAATAATTGGAGATTGTTTAATCCTACTGCACTGTACTCGTTTATGTCAGCCAGGGTGACAGGACTATGGAATATTGAATTGCATTCAGGACCATTTTTGCTCTTCCTCTCGCTTTCTTTTTGTTTCTGCATTTTTCTCCGCACTCAGGAATGTGTGATTTTGGGATACCTGCAATCATGGGCCATCTTTACAGGAAATGACAAAGAGATGGCTGGCTGAGATTGGCTGTTCAGGCTCATGTCACGGTCTGTTACGACTGGGCGGTGGGCCAATCACAAGATTGTAAATCCAGCAGAGGGGAGGCAGTGAAAGCTTACCTGATTTCAAATTTACAGGCATTGACAGGATATGTGTCCTCCCCCCATCCATCTGCATGGTTTTAAGTCATATAGTTTAACTGCTGAGGATGAAAAATGTTAAAACCATGCAATGACAGCGGCATCCATTTCTGAAGGTGCATCCCTTTTACTTGCAACATTTACTTCACAAATGCATGCGTATGTTGCAAAAACAGACATTTTACTGTCAGTGTTTTCTTCTACATCTACCTTATAGTATTTCTGCTGCCTTGTGAATCAATTGGTGTTGAAAAGGATTTTTCTTTGGGGGGGAAGTGGGATTTGGGGGTTTGGTAGAGGAGATTGGGGATTTGAATGAAGGCAACAACGTGGAAGAATCTGCCCATTGAGGACTGTGTGAATGTACACCTCGGGCCGACTGCTAAATACACCCATTTTAGGAGTTGCAAGGGCCGGACAGGTGATTAGCATAATCGGGGGCGAGGGTATCCATAGATATGGTAATGCTGCATTTAGGGGGGTGCAGCGGTTGGCAGCTGGAGTGTCACATTTGTGTCAGGGGGTCGGGCTGTTTTGGGCACATATCAGCTTTCTACTCTGCTCTTTTCTTATTTTTTTCTGTCGCTCTTTTCTGTCATTCTCTCTCACTTTTTCAATCATTTTACAGAACCCTCTTTCTAACTTACTTATGTGGAAACCTACTCCTGTCTAAATGCTAACAGGGTACAGGGAGAGCACAAGGGGAAAGAGCATGAGAGGGAAAGAGGGGGGGCTTGTCATGGGTCAAACAGGGTCTCTGCTCTCAGTGAGGCCTTTCATCACATATTTGTGGCTGTGTGCACACCTGCATTCACAACTACTATGTATGCTGCTTCTAAGAAACTACTACAGCTGTTGTTGCTCTTGTTTTTTTATTCCCCTAGTGAGAGTGCAAGTTGGATTTGGTTGCTTTCTTGGTTTGCTTGTGTTGACTCGAGAAGTACCAACATTTATGGTAAAAATTATTTTAAAAAGAGGTGATGAATGGATGGATAAATATGTAGACACATGGTAGGGCTGCCTAGTATTAGAAAATCTTGCTGTGACAATAACACAATAAATATCGCGATGATGTTATGAGATGTAATATGTTCCTGTTTTCTTCTTCTCTGTGTCCAGTATAATCATCTGCTGTCCTGAAAATTTGTTCAACTGGTTAAATATTATGTTAGCATAAAAAATTCATGTTCATAACACTTTGTTTATATTGGTCAACAATGATGGCACTCCAAACGATCCTTGTCAATATGAATAATGCCCAGCTGATATTGCGATGAAGATATTTTCTACAGCCTTAATGGATGGAAGGAACAAAGGAAGGAGATAAAAAAGAAGGAAGAAAGAATGTATGGATGTAAGAGTGATGAAGTGATGACTTGACTTTAAAGATCCAACTGATAAGGAGAAAGCTAACTGAGATTTTTGAGAGAGTGGAGTTGGTGCAGATCAAGCTAAAAAGTTCTCTGCATTTGCTCACTAAACTATTTCTTAGTACATTACTATTTACTGGCTTGTTTAATAAGGTCGGTATTAACCCAGTTTGTGGTCTTTACAGACACCATTTTTTATCTTATGTCTTCTTGTCACAGCCGTGTCACTTGAGTCACATCATAACAGTATAGCAGAGAAAAAGATTTATGGGTATGTTGTTTTGCTCAGTGACATTAAATAAGTGTGATCAGTTTATTTGTAAAGTGAATGTAAGCTTACTGTTGAAGAATTTTACAAATTCAGTCATGCTGAGCCTCAGGGTGATGGTCACAGGAGGACGCATTGTTGGAAACTTGAACACTGTGGGTTTGTGATGACAAAAATGATTGAACATGTTTTTTTGAGTTGTTTTGAGTTGTTTGAAATTACGAAAAGAAAAGCGACTTTGTGCCTTATTGTGCTGTTTTCTTTGTTGATAAGACTGTCATACAGTTAAACTGTATCTACCAAAGATTTGGTTCACATAACCTGCCTCCAACAATAATCTTCATCTTTTCT
>CAEGAF010135478.1:0-19282 GCA_903067075.1 Micropoecilia bifurca | reverse complement strand
GATGAACAACATGCCAGTTTAAACTTTGAACTATTTGCAAAATGACTGAGCTCTGCAACATTAAAACATGGATAGAAATATGAGCCAGAAACATGGATTATATCTTTATATAGACCTGTCTATTGATTTATAGATTAAGTTTTACTGGACAGAAATTACAAAGAACAAATCTGGTTCTTAATCAAATTCTAATGAGTCAAATTGGAAGTGTCATGGAGTCATCAGCCTCATGACATTAACACTGACATGAAAAATAATTTTGAAGAAATAAATGTATCAAATCTAATTTAAAACATAAATAAGTGATAAGTTCTTTACTGTTATGGTCTGTAAGATATATTTATTCTAAGTATTAGATATGGTCTCAACTAACCCATGGCACTTCAATAATATTATTTTACCTTTAATTGAAAATAGTGTCTGTTTATTCTTGCCATACAGTCCTGTGTATTAAGTTTTGATCGAAAGGTCTTGCCATACAAGTTTATTCCTCTGTATTTAATTTAGTTTCTCAGTTTATTCTTGCATTTTGTTCATCATTCATTTCCATTTAGTTTCCTTTGATTAGTTTTATCCTCTCTTGGTTTATTGCTATATCCACTTTAGTTTCTTTCCTGTTGCTATATTTATTTTATCGTTTATTGATGCTATTCATCATCAGTAATCTTCACTCATCACTTGCTGCGCCACCTAATTGTCACGTTTCACATCGTGTTGACTTTTCACTGTTCAGAGTCGGATTCTCTGTTTTTATGCCATAGTTTGTCTAGTTTGTCGCTCCGTTTTATGTCCCGCTTCTCCTGTTTCAGAGTTTTGAGAAACGTGTGTCTTTTTCTTTTCTTTTTTTTACCCCCTAAGGTGCAGGGCATATTGATGGGGAAAAGGCAGACTGACATACACCTTGTAAAAAATACGGAAATAATTTCGGTATTCTGATTGACATTTAAAAGTGCTGTGGTACCGTTGTTCTATCACACTCGTTTGATACCAGACCACTTACACCACCGGTGGGCGACTGTGGCTCTGTGGATAGAGTAGTCATCTTGTGATCGGAAGGTTGCAGGTTCAAGACCAGCTTCCTCAATGTGCCCCTAGGCAAGGCACCCAACCCCAAATTGCCCACTGAGCTGCATATCGGTGTATAAATATGTGAGCATTTGTGAGTGCGAATGGGTGAATGTGGCTCTAGTGTAAAGCACTTTGAGCGGTCAAAAATGATTGGATAAAGCACTATGTAAGTTCAGTCCATTTACCGGTGTTAACGCTATAAAATGAACGCTCTCTGTCGTGGTATCACCCATGGAGGGATTTCTTTATTTAAATGGGTTCATTTTTCAGAGGGATACAAAGTGAGGGTATCCTGATTTTAGTGATATAATGTTTATAAGAGCAATTTTTTTTGTTGTCCTTCCATGGAAGTGTGCAGCCTTCAAACAGAAATAAAACACTTTTTAATTTACTGTAAGTCACTGCTTTGACATGATCACAGAACTGCCAAAACATATGTACAAAAATACCAGACAAAGTGAATCACAGCAACGTCAGCCGGTGTAATGCTGAACTGATGCGGTGACGCTACCAGTAGCAGGAGAATGAAGTTGGGCCAAAAAGCTAATAGAAGTTAACAAACACTGAATAGAAGAAGAGCTGCCATCTATACCATTGCAGCCAAGCATGTTTTAATGCTTTAAAACACAATACAGTTTTGCCAAGTAAAAAAAGTCTAAACTGGCATTATTGTGCATTTAAGGTGTAAAGTTTACCTTCGACCAAACGCCCCCCAAAGGAATCCCAGTGCCCCCCTTTTGTAAGGATTTCCGCCTGCTGTCCTCTGAACGCCCCCAGGGGGCGGTACCGCCCACGTTGAGAACTGCTAGTCCAGAACATCACCCTCCTTATAGTGACTAGGAGGACCATTTTGCATTGTATTTAGTTCAATACCTTAGGATTATCTTTGACTCCTCTCTCTCCTTCCAATCCCACATCAATACCTTTACCAAGACATAATTCTTCCACCTACACAACATTGCCCATCCCTATCCTTTTCTTTCTCTAAACCCACTGATCAAATATTTATTCACGAGTTTATAACTTTAAGTCTCAGCAATTGCAAGAGCATCCTTCATGGAATTCCCTTCACAAATCTCCAATAACACATTACTGCCTGTCTACTTTCCTACACCTGTTCCAGGGACCACATCACATCCATTTTCAAAAATCTCACCTTCCTTTGTTTGTCTTTGTTTCCAGTTCCTTGTAAGAGTTTCTTTGCATTAAAAGCATTAAATAAGCTTGATGTGTATTGCATTATTATTATTATAAGTTTGTTTCTGATAGAATATCTGAAAAAGGTAATAAAACAATTTGATAGGAAAATGTTTGAAAAACAATTGTGTTTTTCTGTATAGTTATTTGAGATTTTCTGTGTTTAGTCCTGTTTCCCTGTGAGTCTCTGTCCTGTCTTCCCTGTTGATTGTTCCCAGCTGTGTCTAGTTCCCTGATTACCCTCTGTGCATTTAAGCCTACCTGGTGTCTTTGTATTTGTGGATCCTTGTAGTAAGTCAGATTGCAGTCATGTGGTCATCTCAGTAGAACTGTATAGTTTGTTTAGTCGTCACTGTAGAACTGGCTTACGTCCTGTGTTGACGTCAGCTCTTGTGCTTCGGTCATTTGCTACCAGTGTTAGCTTTGTTATCTATCACTGTGCTGCTTACTTGTTTGGACTGTTCAAGTTGAGTTCATCATTAAATTCATCATCTTCTGTACAACCTGGATCCTGCCAGCGTTTCTCTCATCACCTCACCTCAACCTCATGACAACAATTTCTTATTGTTTTTCAAATAAAACAATACATTGAATGTTATCAAAACATTTATTTACAATGTTTTGTAATTTTTTACAAAACTCCTTTCCAACATTTTTTGGAAAGGAGTGATGTGCTTATCATTCAAGAGGCATTGGGACAGAACTATGAAGTGAGTAAAATGTACTACATTATTAAAACAGATAGCGAAATAGACAACAATAATAATAATAGACAAAAACACAAAATAATTTAGAAGGTAATAAAAAGAGTTCTCTAGTTTGTTAAAGTGAGTTTTAGAAATATCGCCGTACAAATCAGGCCAACTTTTTAGCAGTATTCATTTGGCCTAATTTTTACGGAGTTAGTTTTTAAAGTTCACCAAGAACCTCAAACGTATGAGAAAAATTGTTATTTTATGAACGTACAATACACTCATACAATTACATTCATAATTCTATGAATGTATTGTAAATTACATTAAACACTTAACATTTTGCAACAACTGAATAACGAATTAACTTTAAATGGGAATGACCACAAGGATATGTTTTTAAAACCAATGCCCTTGGCATCTGAAAGATTAACATTTTAAGGTCCCAATAAAAACCTGGGTTTTTGGCTGATTTAATTTTAGTGACAACGACACTGTCACTTACAGACAGAAACTGTATCAGTATGAAAAATAGACCTTGATGAGTGGATAATTTAATGATCTTTTGTGTTCTCACCATGTGATCAAGTGTTGCATGCTCACATTCGCTGCTGTTTCCTCTGCTTCTTTTTTTGTTCTTTCTTATTGGTTCACCGGTGGTGGTCTTGCACAGCTAGCTCAAGCTTTTTAAAATGTGCTGGTGGCTGGAGGTTGATGAAAGTGATGCATGGTGAATGTGGAGCTCCTGCTCCACATTCTTAAGGGAGTTTTCTTAAGGAAAAATAAAATTAGAGTGCAGGAAGACTTTAAAAGTAAAAGAGAACCTTCACCTCTGAGCCAATCAACCCAGAGGGGAGTGTTGGATGTTTAACCCAGGCTTAAGTTTGTTTTTAGGGTTTTGTGTTTTTGATTTTCAAAAAAAAGGATTTTTGCACTGGGGGAGTTTACTAATCACATTAGTCACACTTGGTGTGTCTTTAGAAAAAGATATAGCTAGAGAAAAAAATCTTTTGAATAATGTCTGACAGAGGAAGAATTGTGCAGGCTGGCCTTTTTCAATGCAATTTCAGCTCACTGAAGTTCTCTGAACAGACGTTTTAATAAGCTAGGTGCCCATTTAGTTTTTAGTTTTTTTTTAGTTTTTTGACATGATGGTTTGTTGTAGTGTTGGACCCAAATGTGCAGAGAGGTTGAAAAACGATGAAAATACTGAAAAACCTAACAAAACACACATATACCAGAGGAAGACCAAAATAAGTCCAAAAACAACTGACCAGGTGACATGCAGAGAACAACATTGATGCGCACAATGTTGTAAGGATTTGTAGGAGTAAACATGAGGATCTGGTGAATTGTGGGAGAAATGAGTCTTAAATACTGATTATGGTTGAGAGCTAGAAAAAGATCTGAGTTGATGAAACTAATTGATATGCAGATGAAAGTAGTTGGAGCAGGAGCCAGGCTAAGGGGCAGGGAGAAGGAAGCTGGAAGATTACACAGGGGAAACACAGGGAGCAGGACACAACTAAGAGACTAAAGAATAAATAAATAAGAAATAAACAACTAGAAACAGCAGAAATAAAGGGACACAAGAATCAGACAGATCTAACAAATATACAGGTCCTTCTAAAAAAATTTGCATATTGTGATAAAGTAAATTATTTTCTATAATGTAATGCTAAAAATTAAACTATCATATTTTAGATTCATTGCACACCAACTGAAATATTTCAGGTCTTATTTTTTAATACTGATGATTTTGTCATACAGCTCATGAAACCCAAAATTCCTATCCCAAAAAATTAGCATATTTCATTCGACCAATAAAAGAAAAGTGTTTTTAAAACCAAAAAAGTCAACCTTCAAAAAATTATGTTCAGTTATGCACTGAAAACTTGGTCAGGAATCCTGCAGAAATGGCTGCTTCAATGCAGCATGGAGGCCATCAGCCTGTGGCTCTGCTGAGGTTATGGAGGCCGTGATGCTTCGATGAGCCTTAAGCTCCTCCACAGTGTTGGGTCTGGTGTCTCTCAACTTTCTCTTCACAATATCCCACAGATTCTCTATGAGGTTCAGGTCAGGAGAGTTGTCAGGCCAATTGAGCACAGTAACACCATGGTCAGTAAACCATTTACCAGTGTTTTTCTCACTGTGAGCAGGTGCCAGGTCGTGCTGAAAAATGAAATCTTAATCTCCATAAAGTTTTTCAGCAAATGGAAGCATGGAGTACTTCAAAACCTCCTGATAGCTAGCTGCATGGACCTTACCACAGGGGCTGCGTTTCATTGGCTAATGCTCATTTCACATCACGGCGCAGCCTGTAGCCTGTGTTTCAATAACACAGGCTACAGTAGTAAACACATGCTGATTGATGTACATTCTGGACTAGCAGACCGGTAGAAAGTTTTTTCATCAGGACTCGAAAAAGAATGGTTCCCCACCATCAGTGGGGAATCTGTACAGGCGATTTCAGGTATCCTGATCGTATTTGTGGAACTAAAATTCACAGATTGCCAAAATCTGGAATGGAATGCTTTGCTTGGATCAAAGCTTGTGCACAACCGCATTTGGAGCTCAACCGTCTTAGGATCAAAAAGAACAAAGGAGTGTCTGCTGGTGTAAGTATTATTGCTTTGCTTTCTTTATGTTTAGTGAATGAAAAAAATAAAGTCTATAATAAACACGTCCATTATGAAAACCTTTTAGCTAAGTACAGCATAATGGCAGTACCGATACAACTTCTACACCTTGTAGCCTGTCTATTACACAGTCTTATGTTAGCTGAACAAATCAATATGCAATGTGTACCATATCTGATATGCATTAAAGATTTTATTTTACCTGAAAAGCCTGTTTACTAAACTGTAATCGTGTTAGCCACGTTAATCATGTTAGCCACGCTAGCACTGAGTACAGTGCATCAGGCCTAGGCACACTCAATTATTTTCCAACAACAGAAATCATTGATTTCAAACGTAACCCTCAAAACCATGAATGCCCGACTTACCCAGCCTTGTAAGAACAATAGGCATCAGTGATCTTGTCCACAGCTATATTTATGCTGAGGGTCTGAGGATCTGATTGCTGTGACGTGCACAATGTTGGAGGCATTGCGTGGCTCAAACTCCTTAATGTCGTCCAAAGAAGATGACATTAACTTGTTGGTTCCCCTGTCCACTGTCATGGCTGATATTTTGTGAAAATCCGGCAGAAATACTACACTAATTGACTCAGACATACTCTGCAAAAAGTCAAACGAAGTGAAAGACGCCAGGTTTACATAGAAACTAAGCCCCACGAGGCATTGTTTGTGAGACATGCAGCCACATGGGATTTTCGAGGGCGTTTCTGGGCGGAGTTTGGTAAGGTCCATTGACCCTGGCCTTGATAAAACACAGTGGATCAACACCAGCAGCTGACATGGCTCCCCAGACCATCACTGACTATGGGTACTTGACACTGGACTTCTGGCCTTTTGGCATTTCCTTCTCCACAGTCTTCCTCCAGACTCTGGCACCTTGATTTCCAAATGACATGCAAAATTTGCTTTTATCTGAAAAAAGTACTTTGGACCACTGAGCAACAGTCTAGTGCTGCATCTCTGTATCCCAGGTCAGGCGCTTCTGCCGCCATTTCTGGTTCAACAGTGGCTTGACCTTCGACCTGGGAAATGCTGCACCTGTAGCCCATTTCCTGCAGACTCCTGCAGACGGTGGCTCTGGATGTTTCTACTCCAGACTCAGTCCACTGCTTCCACAGGTCCACCAAGGTCTGGAACCGGCTCTTCTCCACAATCTTCCTCAGGGTCCGGTCACCTCTTCTTGCTGTGCAGCGTTTTCTGCCAGACTTTTTCCTTCCCACTGAGAGGTCTTGATATAGACTCTGGGAACAGCCTATTCATTCAGAAATGTCTTTCTGTGTCTTACCCTCTTGCTTGAGGGTGTCTATGATGACCTTCTAGACAGCAGTCAGGTCAGCAGTCTGACCTGATTGAGGTTTTGAGTAATGAACCAGGCTGGGAGTTTTTCAAAGCCTCAGGAATCTTTTGCAGATGTTTAGAGTTACTTCGTTGATTCAGATGATTAGGTCAATGCTCGTTAAGAGAGCCTTTTCATGATATACTAATTTTTTGAGATAGGAATTTTGGTTTTTCATGAGCTGTATGCCAAAATCATCAGTATTAAAAGACCTGAAATATTTCAGTTGTTGTCCAATGAGTCTAAAATATATGAGTTTAATTTTTATTATTACATTATGGAAAATAATTAACTTTATCAAAATATGCTAATTTTTTTAGAAGGACCTGTAAGTATCATCAAATTATGAAACTGGACAGAACAAGAACGGTGAAACAAAATGGTAACTAGAACACAACTGATAAACTATGGATTTTCCCAACTTGAAAATCCATAGTTTTGATATTTTTGCCCTTTCTTTTTTTTCTCCATACTAAAATGAAAGAAACCTTAGTTCATTCCCTCTCGGCCCCCCTCCAAGATTTACGCCTATGACCCCTATGTACAAGTTTATTTTGGGCAAGCTTATAGTCACACACATTAGCAATTACACTATATTGCCAAAAATATTCGCTCACCTGTATTGACTCGCTTAGGTGTCTTCCCATTTCTAATCCTTAGGTTCAATATAACATCGGTCCACCCTTTGCAGCTTCAACTCTTCTGAGAAGACTGCCCACAAAGTTTACAAGTGTATTTTTGGAGATTTTTGACCATTCTTCCAGATATACATTTGCGAGGTCACAACCACAGATTGGTTGTCAATCTCTGATCTAATCTAAACACCTAAGCAAAGGTGTTCTATTGGGTTCAGGTTAGGACTCTGTGCAGGCCAGTCAAGTTCAACAAACCAGACTCTGCCATCCATGTCTTTATGGACCTTGCTTGGTGCACAGTTGTGATAGAGGAAAGGGCCAACTCCAAACTGTTCCCACAAAGTTAGAAGCATGTAATTGTCCAAAATGTCTTGATATTGTAAGGTCACTCAGTGGGGACCCAGAAATTCAACCACACAGAAAGAAAAAGACAAATACAGCTCAAGAAGAAAGGGGAAAAGCTGGGGAAGGAGAGATGTGTTAAAAATGTTCAGTTTCACTGATCTCTAGAGCAGAGAACAGGCACAGCAGAAGAACTGCAGCAACGACAGAGAGTTTGACAATTGGGAGGTGCAGGTAACCAGACTAAACAGGCTTCCATGGCTGTGATGTGACAAAGATCTCCACAAAGAGAAGCATTCCGAGTTCCTTTCACTGGAACTAAGGCTAAGCACAGCTCTTGAAAAACAACCTTAACCATAATCCTGCTTCCACCAAACTTTACTCTTGGCACAAGGCTGTCAGACAAGAACCATTCTCCTAGCAACTGCCAAACTCAGACTCATCCATCAGATTGCCAGATGGAGAAGCGCAATTTGTCACTTCAGAGAACACACCTCCACCACTCTAAAGTCCAGTGGCGGCAGTTTTGCACCAATGCTTTGCATTTCACTTGGTGATGTATGGCTTGGATGCATCTGCTCCACCATGGAAACCCATTCCACAAAGCTCTCTGTGCAATGTTCCTGAGCTAATCTGAAGGCCACATGAAGTTTGGAAGTCTGTAGTTGGCGACCTCTTCGTACTATGTGATTCAGCATCCACTGACCTCACTCCCTCAGTTTATGTGGCCTACCACTTTGTGACTGTTGTTCCCAAACTCTTCCATTTTCTTATAACCAAGCTGACAGTTGACATTGGAATATTTAGGGCTGAGGAAATATTATGACTAGATTTGTTGCACAGGTGGCAACCTATCACAGTTCCATGCTGGAATTCACTGAGCTCCTGAGAGCGACCCATTGTTTCACAAATGTTTATAGAAACAGTCTGCATGGTAATTTTATACACCTGTGGCCATGGAAGTGATTGAATCACCTGATTTAATCAAGTGAATCAAGTGATTCTGATAATGTGGGTGGGTGAGCAAATATTTTTGCACAATAGTGTATGTTTTACTTGAATCCAAACACATGGAAACCTTTGCATTGAAATGCAGCATTTCATTTCTGGGTAAATTTACCTTGTTTGTGGGGCTGTTGGCCTCCCAGTAACTTAGTTCATAACTGATGATGTAGTCTTGGACAGGCCAAAGCCAATACAGCATTATCCGGGTGTCCAGTTCTGCCTCGGCCTCAAAACCAGATGGCGTGAGTGGAACTGAAAGCATGAACATAACAACCAGGACACAATAGAGGACAGCCCTTTATATCAGCTGGTTAGAAAAATGGTTATTTTAATAAAGAATTACAATTGAATGATTACCAAGTTTATGGATAAACAAGTATAAACAAGAATAATTGACATATCACAAAACCTGTAAACCTGCAAACAAAAAGCAAATAAAATGTAGCAAACAAAAGAGACGCAAACAAAAAATAATTCAACCACAAATGAAATGCAGTAAATAAAAGAGACGCAAACAAATGAAATGCAGCAAACAAAAGAAAAGATGCTAACAAAAAGTGCTGAAAACAGAAGTGCTCCAGACTAGAGGGAGTCGAACAAAAACAGCTGTGTCCAAATTTAGGGTCTGCATCCTTTAAAACGGTGTTCAGAAAAGCAGCAATGGTGGCAAAATTATTTTTGCTGGATTACACTTAAAGTTACACCAAATGATTTTTTACAATGTTTTTAAGCGAGAATGTAGATGTATAAATCTTAAATATATGCTCGGTTCATCAATAAATCACTTAATTACAATATTGCTCCGACGTTTTCGGAGATGTCTGCTCCTGCTGCATTAACAGCCAGCTCCCCTCGCCAGCTCTCAGCTGGGCGGTTGGTACATGTTCAGCACACCGAGAGAGAACCCATGTCTCCAGGCAAATAGTTTTAAAAACTCACGATAGTTTTCCCTTATGAGTGGAGGTGAAACACCGATATTAAGCCAGGAAATAGCTGTACATTTTTTGTTTCACTAAAGTATTTAATTTATTCCTGAGCAAATGAGTTTGACTGATTAAATGCTAAGCCTTGCTGCATTTCATTTGTTTGGGTTCTTCTTTTTTTGTTTGCTGCATTTTTTTTGCTTTTTGTTTGCGTCTATTTTTATGTTTGCTGCATTTCATTTGTGCGCATGTCTTTTTTTTGTTTGCATGTTTTCTCTGTTGCTGTGCATTTGCACCGTACATCACAGTGTGGCGACAAGCCCTGCCCGAATTCAAAGACTCGTTCAAATTTGGCCTCCAAATGTGTCTTTCTTTTCCCCAGATTTGAAAGATGGGTCCGGTGTATCCTTCACGGCTCACCATGTCCCATAATTCATTGCGGCTCCAAACCAGCTAGACCCTAGGCTAGACCTATACGAATTCACAGCTTTTCTCTTCCAGTCGTCGTTTACAAAGGACCTGTCCTACATAGACTGGGTCCTTCGAAGGACATCAACCCTGAATTCGGATACTGCTGTTATGTCATGTTTATGACAGTATCATGTCAGTCTTATAAACACCCCGTCAAATAAAGTGTTACCAGTAGTCCTTGCCCTGAAAAAGTTTGAGAAACATTAGAACATTAGAATTTCTTTGATTCACCCCTGCTCAAAGGTCTCATCTTAGGACATCTCTTACTTAAAGAGGCTCCTGCTAGCCCAAATTCTAACAAGTGGGAGTTTGCTTGCCCACTTGCTACATGGAGCAACAACAAGTATGTTTTTGATGAGTGATAATATAATACCATAATATAAATCTCAAAAAAGTGGATTTTGATCAATAACTGGGATTAATAATAACTGGAACATTAAGTTTGGTCTCCTTTGAAATTTTTTATGATTGTTGATTATTTTGATGAAATTTGAGAAAATGTCATGTTTGTTCTTTATTGCCTTGTGAGCAAGGTGCTTTGTATGCTTGCTGTAAAGCACCTTGAATTGCCTGTTGCTGCACGTTTTGCAGCATTAAAAGCACATGCATGGGGGGGAGACAGGACTGAAAGACAAGACATATGAAATGTAAGAGCAAGGGAAGGGGGTCAAGCGTAGAGTAATGTAATAGGGCCAGGGGACTAACATAAGAGCAAGGGAAGGGAATTGTATGCCAACTAATGTAAGAGCAAGCAGTCCGATCCAGCACACAATCCAGGATATTTATGGGAAAATAATAATAATATGGGAGTACAGCGGGAAAGGGAAGTAAAAAACCGGTAGTTTCCCGGCCAAAACAAAAGACTTGACAGGTATGGCTTTACTGTAGGGGACCCTCACCTCCTTGCTGGGTTTTTAACTGCAGAACATCAGACAGTGGCCCATCTCCCATAGATGTGAAGCCAAGCATCCTTAGGCTGTAAGTGATGTTAGGCGTGAGTTCTGAGATGAAAGTGAACTTGCTGTGATTGGTGTTGTGTATCTGCCAGATGTTGAGTGGATTACTGGGCTCAGAACTGTAGAAGATCCGATAACCTTGCAGTTGACCATTTGGCTCCTCAGGAGATTCCCACTCCACCAGTATGATGGTGGAGCTCAATAATCGTGCCCGTACGTGAAGAGGTGGTGATGATGGTGCCTGCTCACCTGTACGAATTTTCACAATACTGCTTGGAGGCCCACGCCCAACACCATTAGAGGCCAGGACACGGAATTCATAGTCAGAGAAGGGGCTGAGACCGCCAATGCAGTAGTGAGTTGAGGCTACACCATGTATCTCCTGAAAACCGTTGCCAGAAGTTTTAGAACGGTACTGAACCAAATAATAAGACACAGGCTCAGCGTTCCCAGACTTCCATGTTAAAGTAACACTGGTGGCTGTGGTCTCTACCACCTGCAGAAAGGTAGGCATCTTCGGAAGAGCTGTCAGAAAATGAAGACAGGAGGTTTAGCAAGACAAAAAATTATTTCTGTTCTCACATAAACCCAACTGCTTAATTGTCCTGGAAGTCTTTTAGCTTATATTACTAAATATTATGCTAATGATTTTTAACCATAAAGTCTGCAAAGCAAGAGCTGTACAGGATGTGAATGATGTGAATAAGATCACATAACATATATATACTATATATGTGAATAACATAAGAGTGTCCCCCAGCGTATAAGAAAAAATACATATGTCACTTAAATTTATTTTTTTTTATTATCTTAAAGTCTGTTGTTCTGGCAGTTTCAATCGTGGAGCACATTTATTGATAAAAGAGAAGTTTATAGTTTATGCATTTAAAGACAGCAGAGCAGGCCAATCACACATCTGGTGCCCCTGTTTTATCTCTAAAATTTACCTCAGTGCGGATTGCATGTGCCTCCTTTCACTCAAACTGGACCCTGTGATATACAGGTCATCAATCCTCTGTGAGGAATTATGGTCTTTGGAGAACTTTCAAAGTAGGAGTTTAAAACGAACCATGTTGGCTCTGGTTGTGCAGCTCTGTGAACCACAGGAATGATTTGTAGTCACGGTTTCAGAGGTGCGCATTGAGGGAGTGGTGAAAATTATTTATCTTTGTGAACAATAATGTTTGTTCACAAACATAATTCACAAACATAATTGTTTGTTCACATAATTGCAAACAAACAATTATTTACATTTCATCACGTCAGCGTCAGTCTCGGCTCCAGACGAGTTTAACAGGGGCATCGGCTTATTTTAGGGGGGCATTTGTATTTGTGACTAGTAAAACAACATTATTTTAATTGGGATGTTTGTGAGTGGAATCGGTTCATGTGTGGTGTGTGTGACTCCTGCCATGCCGCTGGACACAAGAACCGATCAAACCTGTTTTACTTTTATTGGCTCGTGTGTCACAGAGGTCTGGAAAATTGGCAATTGAAAATTGGTCCGGTACCAGTTCACAACCCGAGGGTTTGGGACCACTGGCAACTTGTTAGCTTAAGGTGCTATACTGGTATTGCTAGTCATCTTTTAGCTAACATTACCTGCATCCAACAATATTACTCTACTCAGTCGGTTAGTTTGGGAAAAAAAACTGTGCAAAGTTCTCTGCGTTTTTTCTGGTTTGCCACCATGATTCTTGAGCATCGCTCCTTCACTCTGACATTCCTTCGGGGGTAGGGGGCATTTATTTTTTCGCATCCACCTGAATAATGTGTAGTTGCGCCACTGGTTGTAGAAAATAAATGAAGATTTAATGATGCTCATACACAGTTCAGGAGACTGGCAGCACGGCAGAGCGGAAGGCTGGGGCTCAGCACCGGTAGCAACAGAAACAGTACGACTGAGGGCTTTTTTTTTTTTTTTTTTTTTTTCATTTAACTGTTTGAAATTTTTCACATTTGTTTACATATTTGAACATTCCACTTTAAACATCACACAACACAAAACTTTTGCTTGGAAGCCGATCCTTTGTCCTATCTGGTATGTCTAGTTTTTCTTCTAGTTGTTCTCGCTGTCTTTTGAATGTCTTTATGTCTTGAATGTTGTCCATTTTATCCACTTTTCTTTCATTTGTGTTTGCTGGAGTCTCAATCGATGCGTCAGTCTTTCCATAATGTAGATTTCTTCTATTATTCCAGTCCATTGTTCTTGACAAGGGGGGTCTGTCTTTCCCCAATTCCTTGTAATAGCTTTCTTACAAGCTATTAACAGTATCTTTATCCGATACCCGTCTTTCACCCTTATATTGATATTGTTAAAATTACAAAGATACAGTACCACGCTGCTCATAGGGATATCATATCCCAGAATCTTCTTCAGTTTCATGCACATTTTTCCAAAATTGGACAATTTTAGGGCAGCTCCAAAATATGTGTGCATTATCAGTTTTCACTGATCCGCAATTCTTCCAACACCCCAAATTTGTGCCGCTATATCTATTCTTGACTTTGGGCATAATGAAAAATCGCATTATATTTTTCCAAGTGAATTCCCTCCATATCCGCGAATTGGTGGATGTCTGATGTGTTTTCCACATATCTAACCAATCCTCATCTGAAATTGTTGTGTTAAGCTCTGATTCCCATTTTTCTTTCATGTTTTTAGTCAATGTTTATTCATTATCAGTTTTTGATATAGAGTAGAAATTATTTTAATTTTTTAAATTTAATTTTTTTTTGTTCCACTGAATGAATTTATCACAATTTGAATCACACCATTCACTTCCACAGAGGGATCCCACCTGATTTCTGTTCTATAATAATCTCTTAATTGCAGGTACCTTTAATGTCATTTTTTCAAAACTCTCAGGCTCCCAATCATTCCATGGTGTGTACCATCCTGTAACCCCCTTGTTTATCCATTGTTTAAACCCTTTATAATATATTGCTGGTTTGAAATCGCTGCTACCCATCTGAGCACTTTCATTTCTTTTTTTATCTTGTATTTTTTTATGTTTTGAACCATAACTCCGATGTAAACATTGTGATTGGGTCCATGTATTTCCTGATTTTCTCATCCCTATCTTCATCCCCAATAACACTTTGAATTGGGTATCCTCCAAACTCTTTTTCCATATCTTTCCACTTAGCTATATAGTCTGGTCTACTTCTGGTCTACTTTAAATTTGGGAGACCCATACCCCCCTATCTTTCGGTAGTTGAAGAGTTTCATATTTAACTCTAGGTTTTTTGCCAGCTCAAAAGAATCTTGATATTATCTTGTCCCAGATTGCAAATTGGTTTTGAGGGACCTCTATTGGTAATGCTTGAAATAAATATAATAGTTTTGATTGCACATTCATTTTAATAATATCAATTCTTGAATTCAGATCTAAAGGCAATGTAGTCCATCTATCTATATCTTTCTGTATCTCTTGGCTTATTTTGTCGTAATTTGCTTTGTAGAGAGAAGATAACCGTTTTGTAATGTTAACCCCTAGATATTTAATTTTCTTCATGTTCCATTTGATGGGAAATGACTCCCGTATTTCTTTTGTTGGGATGTAATTGAGTGTTAGGATTTGTTTTGGTGACATTAATTTTATATCCCGATAAATAACCATATTTTCCAAAAGGATTTATCAACTCTGGTAGAGATTCATTTGGATGTTCAAGAAAAGTTACTACATCGTCTGCAAAAAGCCCTATTTTGTGTTCCTCTCCATTTACTTTAACTCCCTTAATTTTATCCTCTTGTCGTACTGCTTGTGCCAGAGGCTCTATAAAGAGGGCGAACAGTGTAGGTGATAGAGAGCACCCCTGTCTGGTTGATCTTTGTATGTTGAATTTATCGGTCAGGCTTCCATTTACTTTGATTCTCGCTGTGGGGTGTTGATATAATATCTTTATACACCGTATTGATTTTTTGCTGAATCCAAATCGTTCTAACATTTTATATAGAAATTCCCAATTTACCAAATCAAATGCTTTTTCTGCATCAACACTTATTAGTATAGTACTGTGTTTTTTCTGCTGTGCTTGATCTACTATATGTAGTACTCTTCTAATATTATCGTGTGTTTGGCATCCTCTCATTAAACCTGTTTGGTCTTCCTCTATCAATTCAGTTGCAAAGGTATTTAATCTATTAGAAATAATGGCTATATACATCTTGTAATCTACATTTAATAATGAGATTGGTCTATAATTGCTACAGTGTTCCTTATCTCGTCCTTGTTTTGGTATGACTGAGATGATGGCTTCACTCCATGATGGAGGTATTTTGTTGTTATTAAGAGTCCAGTTGAAAGAAGCTGTAAGTATCAGTGCTAACTCTTCTCTAAAAGTCTTATACCACTCTGCCGGGTATCCATCACTGCATGGTGATTTTTTTTTTTTATGTATTTATTGCCTCTTGTGTACAGTTTCCCATAATATTCTTGAAAGATGCCCTCTATTTCCTTTGGATTATCTGTTAGCTCACCTGTGTAGGGGTTTTTAAATTTTATATATCGCATTAAGCATTTGTTTTTTGCGTATCCGTTTAGCTAACAGTTTAGCTGCCCTTGAACCTGCCTTGTAGTAATTCTGTTTCAGAAACGTGTGTCTTTTTTTGATCTCTCCTGTCAGTATGTTACTTATTTTGTTTCTTACCATCTTGGTTTCTTGGTATACCTTTGGGTCTTTTGTTTTCTGATATACTTGTTCTAATTCCCTAAGTCTCTCCGTATTTGTTGTGTATGTCTGTAATTTAATTATTTTATCATGCGCAGTTTCAGCTATTAGCTTTCCCCTGATGACAGCCTTCATTGCATCCCATAATATTGTCGGGTCTACAGTTCCATTATCGTTTTATTTCTGCTTTTATCTTTTCTCTCGGGTGTTCACTATTCAAAATTCCCACGTTCAATCTCCATACCGTATTTCGTTTCCTATTACTCAAAATGTTAGAAAAATTATGTTTATCATTCTTACATTTGTAATTTTACTAGTTTTGCTATTTAGAAGTTTAGTGTTCAAATTTGTTGAAACTGTGGAGACAATTAAATCTTCCTTAATCAAGCATGTGGTGACTTAGACCTTCCTGGGATAGTCCTGAGCTGTAAAACATGTCTATGTGTTAATTGAGTATCTGTGTGTCCCCTTTCTGTTTGAATCCACATCCTACTCTGATGAATTTACATCCTACTGTGAAGGTAGGATGTGGGTTTCACCCCCCCATTCCTGTTCACACCTCATCTTCCCTGCTAATAAAAGGGACAAACAAACTGAAGTTTGGCAGAACACATGGTGAGCGGCTTGGAGGAGCAGTTCACTGTGTCTTCTCCTTCTGCAGAAGTTTGGTTAAACACTCACATTGTTTGTGGTTCTCTTTTTTATTGTAGGTTTAAAAAAATACCTAACACAAACGAATATTTACATAAACAGGATTATGGTCAGAAACATCTGCCACCCCTATCCTACATTCCTTCACTCTGTGTTTGTCATCTACCTTAGGTAAAAATAATCTATTCTTGAATGTACTCCATGAGCAGCCGAATAATGCGTAAAGTCTTTTTCTAATGGATGCAGGCTTCTCCATACATCCGTCATTCCCATTTCTTTTGATATCTGCATTTTAGTTTTCTTGTAATTCGTATCTATATTGTGTTTCAGGACTACATTTAAATTTCCTCCACAAATTAGAGTTCCTTCTGTTTCTACTGCTATTAAATCAAATAGGTTCTTGAAGAAGTTTTTGTTACTCTCTGGGGGTGCATATACATTTACCAAAGTTATTAATTCATTTTCTATTCTTCCTTTTAATATTATGTATCTTCCTTCTTTATCTTTTAATTCCTTTTGTAATCAAATTGTATTGTGTTCGAAATTAATATTGCAACTCCTCTTCTATGCCTCTCTTTATATGAACTGTAGTATAAATTCCTATAGCCATATTTCTTTAATTTTTCATGTTCTGTTTTGGGTAAATGGGTTTCTTGTAGGAATATAATTTGTGCTTTTTCCTTTTTCAGTTTTGTCATGAACCTTTCTTTTTTACTCGATACATTCAAACCATTCACATTCAGCGACATTATCTTGATATCAGCAATAACTATGATTTACCAGTCCCTGCAAATATGCTCCCAAGCAACTCAAAACAAAACCAGCATGAACTTATGCTAACCAAATATAAACCAAAATACCGATGAACTTCCGAACATGGGGTATTCCTCTTCCCCAGGTCCCTGTTGGTGGGTGGAGAGGAAATCTTCACCTCTACTGACGGCCCCTCCCTAGATCTAGTACTACTCCCATCCTGTGGGGTACCACTCCATCTAGACATGTCCAACTTCAGTCTCTCACCCTCACTCAGTCGGGTTTAATTACATTTTATAAAATAAATGATAGTAATTTAAAAAAGCCTGAGTTCTAAGCATTCTCTCTGCTAGTCTCTTCTTCTGCCAGTCTATTTATCCACAACATAATATGGTAAAATACCAGGTTTGATAACGTGGTCTGGTTTTTCTTGTGTCCATACCTCTTTCAACACGAAGCTGAAGTTGGTTTCCATTTCTAGCTTCCAATAGCTAAAGGGCGATTCTACTTAATTTTTCACTACCTTCCGCATCATTAATCGACTGTAGTTCAAAATCTACTATACCTAGACGCTTCAAACCTGGACTAGATTATTCTGCTAGCATAGCAGAATATTTAAAACCATGTTTGGGATTTGTGAAAACTTTTTCTGATTTCTGAAAACTCAATAAAGATCAAAAATCACAATTTTTTGGCATCTCTTTCATACTAGAACTGCTCTAATTAAAAAACTACAACTCATACACACTTCAAACCTTCACTAGATTATTCTGATAGAATAGCAGAATATTTAAAACTATGTTTGGAATTTGAAAACTTTTTCTGATTTGTGAAAGCTAAATAAATTTCAAAAATCACAATTTTTTTGGCACCTGTGTCATCACTAAAACTGTTCTAATTAAAAATCTACAACTCATACACACTTAAAACTTGGACTAGATTATTCTCTTCAAGCTGGATATTTGTGAAACATGTTTCTGATTTTTGAAAACTCAGTAAAATTTGATTTGTTTGGTTTTTTTTTGCATCTGGATCACACAAGATACGCTCTAATTTAAAAGCTACAACACCTAGACTCTTCAAACCTGCACTGGATTACTAAATCTGCACTATATTATTATAATGATGTGGTTTTGAATTATAATTGAATTTGAAAAAACCGCATGGAGCAAGTGTGAATAGTAATCTGATCTTTAGTGAAGTTTCACAAATCACATTTTCAAAAATCCCAAACATAGATTAAAATATTCTACTATTAGAGAAGAATAATATAGTCCAGGTTTGAAGACTCTAGGTGTTGCAGTTTTAGAGCTGGAGCAGCTGTCATGTGACCAAGATCCAGAAAACGTCTGAAATCAACATTTATTGAAGTTTCACAAATCAGAAAAAGGTTTCACAAATACAAAACATGGTTTTAAATATTCTGCTATGCTTGCAGAATAATCTAGTCCAGGTTTGAAGTGTGTATGAGTTGTAGATTTTTAATTAGTACAGTTTTAGTGATGACACAGGTGCCAAAAAAATTGTGATTTTCGAACTTTATTGGGTTTTCACAAATCCCAAACATGGTTTTAAATATTCTGCTATTAGAGTAAAATAATCTAGTCTAGGTTTGAAGTGTCTACATGTTGTAGTTTTTTTAATTAGAGCAGTTCTAGTATTAAAGAGATGCCAAAAATATTTTGATTTTCGACCTTTATTGAGTTTTCGCAAATCAGAAAAAAGTTTTCACAAATCCCAAACATGGTTTTAAATATTCTGCTGTTAGAGCAGAATAATCTAGTCCAGGTTTGAAGTGTCTACATGTTGTAGTTTTTTTAATTAGAGCAGTTCTAGTATGAAAGAGATGCCAAAAAAATTGTGATTTTCGACCTTTATTGAGTTTTCACAAATCAGAAAAAGTTTTCACAAATCCCAAACATGGTTTTAAATATTCTG
>CAEGAF010135465.1:0-10794 GCA_903067075.1 Micropoecilia bifurca | reverse complement strand
ATTTGTTGCTGCGCGTTTGCGCAGATTGAAGGAAAGACGAGACCAGCTGGACAGACAGGCTGAGAAATGAGATGCAGGTGATCGATATCGGTAACAGAGCCAATGATTGCAGATCCCGATCATCACCGATTTCACGGAAATCGGCCGATTATGATCGGTGACCGATCGATCGGCACACCTCTACTAGCAGTTGATCACCCAAATTTCAACACATTTATGGCCAAGTTTCAACACTTAACCACACTACCAGTGGATTAGCAGAAGTGTACTACTGTATAGATTAAAAATCTTATGAAGCTTGCTCTCGTTTTAAGCTCATATTATATTAACTTATTTCATATAGAAAATCACAAAAGAATCAGAATAGAAGCTAGCTGGACTCGCTACCTAAGTTAAAGTTTATGATTCAACAATTAGACTGGAAGCCAAAACCACACCTGAACCAAAAGTAACACAAATTATTTCTCAAAAAAGAATCTTATTAATCCCCAAGAATTTTATGAAAATATTCTAGTCTAATTTTTTTTGGAACGTTTGTGTCTCAGCATTTTTGAAAAGAATATCCTACCATACAGTATCAGGGTCGCTTTGAGGTTTCCAGACCTGAATAAAGCCATTAACTTTATAATCTCTTGGAGATTTACTTTTTAGTAAAAATATCCTTTAGTAGTTTTACTTTTGAGTATAACTTTGGGGTACTTTACTCACCTCTACTTAATATTTGGTTATTTACAGTCTTAATAAAATGTCCAAGCTGTAGAAAGATAAAAGTTGTTTAAACCTGTTTGTAAATGATTATTATAATGGAGGTTTAAATAAAAAGACGGTTTTCTTACCTCCTATAAAGTATCAGCAGCAGCAGCAGAGGTAAACGTCCATGTTAGCCGGAGCCTCTCTGTCCTCTAACAGACGGCCGGCCGCCTGCTCTGCTTCCAATATAATAATAATGTCGAGTCCCTGGAGGGAGCAGCAGTTTCCTCTCCAGCAGCCTGAATGAATGGGTCGAATGGGCAGAGCGGGGCGGGTGGGAGGACTGGTGTCAGGTTAATGGGAGCAGAGCATCCACCACTCAGTCCCACTTCCACTTTTACACACAAAAAACTGGAATTAAGATGAGAGAAGCAGAGCGGCCAGAAAGTGCTTCAAAGAGAGTTATTTCTGCTTGTTTGAGTCGTTTCAACTTCATTAGAGCTTGAAACGTCAAAGTGCATTTCTTGAGGAGCTTTAAATCTGTTTAAGCATGACTGTGGAGCAAAAACAGATTGATCCTGAAGATTAACCGCGGCTTCTTCACTCGAATTGATGATTGAGCCCAGCACAGGAAACGGCAAAGCTTCGATTATTGACCCAACGACCTTCCAGTCTCTCCTGGTTTAAACTTCCAGAAAGTGCAGCTGAACGAAGTCATCAGTCAACATGAGGTCATGCAGACACTCCTTTGAGCTCTGAGGATTTTGGAGGATGTATAATTCATGATTCATGTCAGACAAATATTATTACTCCCAGTGGTTTTTGGGGTGTTCTTGAATCTACTTCAATGAACTCCTACTGCTGGAGTCATCAATAAACTCCTATCATCAAACACAATGTAGTGACACTCAGCTTCCTCTTAGCTGAATATTTAATGCCGTTCACATTAATACTCCGACCGACAGAATGATGGATGCCACTCGCTCTGGAAAAGAAGCAAATCAATTTATTCGACTGCAAACTCTTGGGATGCGCGTTGCAAAAAGTGAACTCCAAAAAGTTGTGCATAAAAGGACAATGTTAACCTCACCAGTGGTTAATAAGGGAAAGACGAAAGGATGAGGATTAAACAGCAAAGTTTTATTCATAAAACTGATAGAAAATGTTGGAAAAGTCCCTTAGTGCAAAAGTGGACTTAATTTCAAAAATATGTACACAAAGACAAAAGATCAAACACCAGAATGCATTTTACATTGTTTTACCAAACAAAATCAGATTTTTGTGTTGAAATAGTTTCTAAAGAAAGCCAAGTTGAGAGAAAAAAGCAAACAAACAAAAAAAACTGCAGACAAACCTGTTCCCCTCCTTGCCTCTGGAGGCGCTGCACCAAGAAACATTGAAGGAAACGACACAAAAATCTCAGAAAAATACACTGAGCACAACTTTCTTTCTTCATGAAATGTAAACAAAAATGGAGCAGCATCAGATTTTACCGCTTGTAGGATTTGTTTTATCTTTGACAAAAGATGACGAACCATTTCTCCCACTAGCGCTAGGCTAATGCGTTTGTTTTGGTGGTATTTACCCAGAATGCTCTGCGCTGCAGTCCACTTTGTTAAGAAAATATATTTAAAATAAGTTAGTTGTAAAATTTAACCATGACTTCAATAATTAGGTAAAATGAATGTTTCAAATAAGATACTTGTTCTTAAAATGAAAGCTCACCAAGGACACTTCCCTACGTTCAGTACGGCGTCGAAGAAAAAACACGCCCACCCACTTAAAATGTGTGACCCGGAAACTAAATCGTCAGATCGTCATGGGGTCTCCGGAGAGGACATCCAGTGCGGTTGGATGTTTCCTCCATATTGTTTTGTCGTGTGTGATGTCTGTCGGGTGAGGTAAATATTCCTGGTTTCATTCAGTTTTGTTAGTTTCATTTGTTGTTTTGTTTAATAAGTGTCGTTATGCCGTTGGACGTGGAAACCGAGTTGTCTTGTCTTCTAAGTTCAGCTGTTACAATGATCACTTTCAATGGATCCGGGCAGAGGAGGAAATACACGAGTCAAAAGGTTTTTAATTATTTCTCTTCAAGATTTTATTTACAACTTCCTGCTTTTGGCGCGTCCCGGTGTCCGCTTGGCGATCGTGTCTACAAACTGAACCAGATTTCACTTCAACTGGACTGAGACGGAGGTTTGGAGGCAAACCAGAGTTAGCTTTTTTGTTCCACATCAGTGTTTGATTACAGTCACACCTCCCCAAACAAAGCAGGCTTTGTACAGAGAAATGTGGTTTCCTTCAGTGATTATTTGTACAGCGCCCCCACAGGCGAGGAGGGGAACAGTTTTTTTTTTTCTGCGTGACAGCAATGCGCTTCCGTAGAAATGTAAAAAATATTGCAATTTTGTTCCCCATTTGAACTGAATCTACCAGACTATGAGGTCACTGAATCAGGTGGTAACCCTTGACCTTTGTGATAGCCAAGAAAGTGGCAGTGATTTTCTCTGCTTTTGTTTGTTCTGCCTTGCATGAAGTGTGTCAAGAGGGTGTGGTGCAGCGTTTTGTTCAGGAAGTGCCTCCAACATTGGATTAAATTGTGATGGCCCCATTAACCTGCTGCAGACCATATCAGTTCAAAACACAGAGGCATTGATCCCTGAACAGTCTGCACCAATGAATAATTCATTCAGCTACTAATGAACAGAGACGCTACTTTGCATGCACCTTTACACATAAAATAAAAACAAATCTGTCTTTGTGTCACTGCCCAACTAATTTAGTTAATTACTTGCTTACAGGACAAACAGACGTATTCAGAGAACCACAAGCTCTGGTGACTGACAACTTCACAGTCAAGTTTATTTTTATGATGGCAGCGGAGAAAAAAACTTTTCTTGACATCATAAATTTGAAACTAGATGGGGTTTAATACACAGGTGTTCAATTATTTTGCCTCAGGAACCAAAATTTTCTAAAATTTTAAATGTCTAAAAATGTCAAAAACAAATTTATTGTAACAATTTTCAGTATTATCTGCTTAATAATAAAGTTAATAAACAATACCCTAGCAAAACATATAAAATAGTTGGGCTGGATGAAGTGGTGGAACTGTAAACCGCTGCTGCATCAGGTACTCAACAGGTTGTTGCTAGGTAACCAAGGAGTGAGTGAGTGAGTTTTCTTTTTTAAAATTTTATTTCAGACAAATAACAGTACAAAGACTGAGTGAGTTAACTGATTCCACTAGCAGTTTATGTTGAAGAGTTAAGACATTTTTTTATGACTTATTGATGTAAAGCACTTTGAACTGCCTTGTAGTTTCACACTGGATTTTCTTTTTCTTGTGAATAAATTTACCCAAATTTGGACATTTAATTTTCTTTTCAGAATAAGTTATGCTGTTGCAATAAGAACATAATTAATTTGAGGAGTTTTTGTTTTCACATCGTTTTGTGTTTCTGTCTGCACTCTAAAACGCATTCAACCTTGAAGTATCATAACGTGTGTTTGCATGCATACTGTCAGAGCAGAGCATCATGTGAATGATAGAGACAGTAAATTGAATGAGCAGTGAGTCTGTGTGGCTCCACTGATCTCCGCTGTTTCCATTGATCTCTATCAGAAGACTCGACTGAACTGCATCGCTCCTTTATCATCGGTTTGCAGCTGCCGTCGCCCCAAAACGCCATTAAACTGCAAAAGATGATCACCTAACCTTGTCCAAACAAACCCAAACCGGTTCATATGAGTGAGCAGGAGCTTTCATTGTTCCCTAATTTTGCTTACAATTTTAATTCCCTCCATTTGCTGAAGATAATTTGTTAAATATACACTTTTTCCACAGTACTTTTCAACATTTTCAAGGCAAGTTTTCAAACTCTTCCAGCATCACATTTTGGAGATAAAAATAAAACAAATAGTAAAAAAACCCAAAAACATTTCAATTCACTTATATCATTTATTACTGTTACCAATAGTCATAATAGCAAGGACAACGTAAAATAAAACAAAAATGTATCTTTTGAAATGTCTGTCTCTATATATCCAACACACATGACTGGATTGAATAAAAAACACAAATTTAACAAAAACAAAACAAAAAAATCCCCCAATTCCAATAACTTTGTTTAAAATATTTCAGTAACACAAATCAATAAGTCAGTTGAGAAATTAGAAATAATAAATATTCATTACATCCAAACAAATCTTGAAAAAGATTATATTGAAAAAGTTCTGGTTTTATTGACAAATTATTTAACTTATAACATGGGAAAATGTCTTTATAAGTGAAATAGTCTGCTAGCGGAATTTGTACTTTTTCCATTAATATTAATAAATTGCTTACTTAAAACAAGCCCCTGTGTCTTGCAGAAAAGTTACTTGTAAGTTTCTTTTTCTTATTTCAAGGGTACTAAGATATTTGTTCTAGAATTTAAAGCAAATGTAAGATTTATTTTCTTGCTCTGCACTGTTCTGTTACCTAGCAACCCTAGCAGAGTTCTGCCCGTTACCTAGCAACCAAAGCCGAGCTTAAGTTTGGTCAGCTGGTTTTACTGCCACTGTAGAAACTACTACACTAAAGATATTGGCAAGATGTTGTCTTTTTGCTGTGCAGCTCACCATGTTCACAGTAGAGACAATTCGTCATGATTTCAGTGTCTGAGTTACTTCACTGAGGAAAATTGGTTGAAATTTATCGCTCTAAAGTAGCAAAATAAATACAGCATTTATGCCCATGATTAGTAGACTTAAACTTCTGACCAGAGCGGCAACCATTTCCTTTTTCAGGACGTAAATGCAGTGGCTGATAATCTTCTAAACGGGTTTCCTATGCAAACACAGGAAATGGGTAAAAAGCGTTGCAGGCCAGTTTTGCAAACCACAACTGGATAAAACCTGATATCTTATGCTGCCTTATCTCTGTCCTCCATTACGTCTTTACAGCTGCAGTTGGATGATCACTATATGTTTTACACATATTACTCTGCAAAACTATAATTTAATCAACTATTTTGCATAGTTTCTAGTGTAAATATGTTAGTACTAACTTGTTTTAAGTAAACAATATCAATAAAAAAAATAGCAGTTTCTCTGGCAGATTGTTTAACTTATAAAAAGATTTTTTCCCATTTGCTAATAATTAATATTAAGGAACTATTTACCTAAAACAAGGTCCTATATCTCACTGAACAGTTACTTGTCAGTTAGTGTTGGCTTATTTCAAGTGTACTAAGCTATTTGAAATAGAAACTAAACTAAAAATACTTTTTGGTCTCTGGTGTAATTTACAAATAGAGTAACAAAACCAAAATCTAAAAAAACATGCTCATTAATTTTTCTGGTATTTATCCAAAAGAAATTAGTTTTGTAATTATAACTTATCTAAAATTAGAAAATGTACTGTGATTTAACTTCAGACAATAAGAAATTTTAATGTCTCTTTGTTAGGCGTATCCTGTTAAATCACTAAATATTACCAAGTTTTTTCTTGCCTAGATTATTTTGCAAATATAATTATATTTTGCTTATCGGCAAGATATAGGAGCTTGTTTTAAGTCAATAATTCTGTAATATTGATGAAAAGTTCTAGTTTCACTGGCAGATTATTAAACTTATAACATGGGAAAAATGTCTTGTTATAATCAATCAATCAATCAAATTTTATTTGTATAGCACATTTCAGCAGCAAGGCACTTCAAAGTGCTTTACATATATAAATAAAGATAAAAACAGAATAACCAGTGAAAAAGAGAAAGAGATTTTGAAAAAGATTAAAAAAAGATAAAAACATTATTAACAGTAAAAATAAAAACATTAAAAAACATGGATCCACATGAGGACTTGCCCTTATGGCGTCTCCTTGAACAGAGTTTTAGCAGCGCGACATCATACAAGGATTCTCAAACCTAAAACATTTAAACTCACAATTTAGCCATAAGCAACTCTAAACAAGTGGGTTTTAAGTTGAGATTTAAAGGCTCTCAGTGATTCAGAGTTTAAACGTTTTCTGGAAGTTTATTCCAAATTTGTGGTGCATAGAAACTGAATGCTGCTTCTCCTTGTTTGGTTTTGGTTCTGGGGATGCAGAGCTGACCAGAACCAGAAGATCTGAGGGGTCTATAAGTGAAATAATCTAATTAAATTAGTACTTTTTCCAATCAATATTAAAAATTATTGATTTAAAACAAACTCCTATATTTTGCAGAAGTTATATGTAAGTTAGTTTTGACTTCTTTGAAATGTACTAAGGTATTTTCTCCAGATACTCGACCAAAAGTACTTGGTAATATTTTGTGTTTTTGCTGAGAGTTTCGATGAAGTGAGTGTTCCTGCAGCACTGTTGTCATATTTCTATTTCTGCTTAGATATGTTTGTGTATCAATGCTTTGAAGCCATTAGGATGCAGACTGGCCTGGATATTCATCTGCTGCCGACATGCGAGCTGCAGTATCGACTTTCCTCTGGGGAGATTTATTTATGCCTACAGCCGCCCGGCTTCCCGCAACTAAGGCACATCGGCGGAGGTTTCTGTGCTGCTCCTTATTAGCGAGAGCGTAACCTCACACCGGGTTTCAGTGTTCCCAATATACCTAAGCAAGTACAGTGGATATGCATGCATTTCCCTTGAGATGCACTTAAATGGGAAAAGTATAAGGACTAAAAACAAAGAAAATGCCACAAAAAATAAAAACACAAGTATTTTTACATTAACCTGGGTAGGCAGATGAAAAAGGGATTGAATTTCTGCTAAAAATCAGAAAAATTTTGAAATTAACCTCAGAAATTTTTCTTGAAACATCTTGGTAATCTTTTGAGTTTCAAGAGTCAAATATTTGCAAGAAACAAAATCTAATTTTGAGATCTCAGAAATATTTTAGAAAAAATGTATAAATCTGAGTTTCAAAAGTGAAGAAATTATGAGGAAAAAAACATTTAGATTAATCTCAGAATTTTTTTTTTACCAATAACTTGGAAATCAGTTTCAAAGTTAATTTTTAGATTAATCTCAGAAATTTCAGATTTTTTTGTGTGTGGAAATCTACTCCTTTTTTTCTTCCAAGTTTCATTACATGCATGTAAATAAGAGTAAGTATAACGCACAAAATAACTAAAATTAAATAAAAAATATTAATGTCAAACTTATAAGAAAATTCTTCTGAGATCAAATCAAATTTTATTTGTATAGCCCATATCAGCAGCAAGTGTTGAGATCTGTGTTTTCTGTGTATTTATTTCTAGGTTTAAGCAGTTTAAGCTTTGCTTATGTTCTCTACTTCCTATTAAACCAATCATCATCCTCACCTCTCAATCTGGGTCCTGTCTGCATTCACTCACTCTCATCACCTCAACTCATGACAGCAAGGCATTTCAAAGCACTTTACATCATTAAACACAAAAATACAGAAGAAACAATCAAAAACATCACATTTCCCACCAAGTCAAAGTTCTGCCCTTCAAATCAGCAGAAGAAAGAAAACAATGCACTTCTTTTAAAACAAATGAGATCATTGCATAAATTGTATTCGTAAATTGAAATCAAAGTATTTAATGGGCTATCAGCATTGGTTTAATTTAGTCAAGCAGATCCATTTAAAACACTAAAAAGCCAAAAGTGGAAACTGATCAAGTTAAATCTCAGTAACTAATTTAACAAGTAAATGTTTTTTTCAAATATGCACCTTAACATCAAAAACACTTAATATACTATATTTTTTCTTATGAGTCAAGCATGTGAACTTTGTGAATGGAGCTAATCAACCCAAAATTGACTTGCTCTGCAGGTTAGCCAATCAAAAAATAGGATTTTTCTATAATACCAATTTAAATTATTTGATGTTCTGTAACAAAAACGCTTCATTTAATAGTTAAGGAATTTTTTGTCCAATAAATAGTCATATTTATATAATTGTATTGATTTATTTCTATTATAAATAAATAGATGAATTTATAGTGTAAATAAATGTATTGGTATGTTCGGCGGATGCAGCAGGATGTGAGTCACCTGAAGGTGTAAAGCCTCCAACATGGGAGCAAAGTTTCTGAATCAATACTAAGAGCAACATGAGGAGGACGGGACTGGAGATGAAAATATAATTTCTCCTTATTGCTGCTTAGAGTCAATAAATCCAAACCACAGGAAAAGATGAGTTATGACTCATTAACGTCAAACTCTGTGAACTCAATGAAAACAGATTTAAAAAATGTGTTTGGGTTTTTTCAGCAAATAACCTTTTTTGAATCTTATATGTTCCAGTTATGCTCTGCGACAGACCGGTGACCCGTCCAGGGTGACCCCACCTCTCGCCCGAAACATTCACTGGAGAGACACCAGCACCTTGTCTGACCCCCCTAGGGACAAGGATGGATGGATGGATGGATCCTCCAGTTAAGAATTAATTGATTACTAAATTAGATGATTATTTCAATTATTAATCTCGAAAAAGTATCTAAGCAGCACCAGTAGACTAAATTAAACTTTTATGCATTTTGAAGACTCCAAATACACAATAAAATGTATCTGACAGATAAAAAAGTTGATTTTACATTACGTTTTTTTGTTATTTTGCCATTTCTAATTTTTTGCAAATAAATACTAAATTTGGTGTAGAATTTCAGAGACATGTCAGTAGTAAATAGAATAAAAGAACAATGTTCATTTTACTTAAACACATATCTATAAAAAGTAAAATGAGAAACTGATCATTTTAAATGGTCTCTTAATTTTAATCTAAGCTGTACTTTTACTGAAGTAAAAGTATAAAACGTAGCTGACCAAGAAATTACTCCCGTAACAGTAAAACAGTATTTGGTAAAAAGTCTACTAAAGTACTGAGTAGCTGATCAAATTATCATTTAATATTTAAAAATTACATCATCAGATGATCCAACATATAAAGTTAAGTGACAATGTTGGTATTTTAAGGACCAAAATTACAATAATTCATACAAGTAAAAAAATAAAATAAAAAATTCCAACTCAGTTTCTTTCAATAAAAAACTTATCAAACTTTAACAAAAACTACAGATGTGTGTCTGTCTGCTGAGTTTTTTGTTAAAACCTGTTTGTTTTTCATTCTGAGTAGAGATATTTCATAATAAAATTATTCAGCAAAAATAATTTAAAAAAAAATCTCCTAAAAGTAATTGTGCTTTTCGAAAAATGTTTCTAAAGTGTAACTAGTTACTACCCAATTCTGCTTCTCCTCTGTCTTCTTAAATTCATAAGTTGTTTTGAATATACAATGAATAAAACTGAAAGTATTTTAGCATGAATGTTGCAGAGTTTCCCCTCCACGGACATTTTTAGAAGGTGATCGACTGAAGAGGTCGGCTCACTTCCTCCCGACCTCTAATGCACAGAGGAGGGAGCTGCAGTGAGGGGATCGTTAGGAAAAGCTTATATGTCTCTTCCAAGTCATGTTTAACTGTTGCGAACCCAGCAGTTCGCAATCAATATGAGAGAGGAGAGCTTCCAGTAACTCAGATGCATGCAGCTTGTCTTACAGGCTGGGTGTGCGACACAAACGTCCAGAGCCATGAAGCAGAGCCTGGATCTGCACCTGGGCTTTAAACAAACAACTGAGCGAGGAAAACTTATGTTTAACCACTTCCTAGTGGAGTCCAGAAAAATGGACTTGGACAAAATGTTTAGTTTAATCTCAGCTAGGCCTGTCGGGATTAATCGTATGATAAAAAAAAAACCTTATCACGATCATTTTAATTATCTCGATAAGTTTCAGCTGTTAGGAAATGCGCTGTCTCAGCTGTTTGGGATTCCCCTCGGTAATTTCCCATCAGAAAACAGGAGGAGAATCCCGCTTTCTGATTGGCTGCCTGTCACATTCAGCGTTAAGCTCCCAGTAGACCCTTTTCACATGACGTCACACAACATCCGTTTTGGCTCGAAGCTGTGGATCCTTAGTTCCGGTGTACATAATAATTAATGATAAAATTCCATCCATCCATCCATCCATTCTCTTCCGCTTATCCGGAGTCGGGTCGCGGGGGCAGCAGCTTCAGAAGGGAGGCCCAGACTTCCCTCCCCAGCCACTTCTTCCAGCTCCTCCAGGAACCCCAAGGCGTTCCCAGGCCAGCCGAGAG
>CAEGAF010135451.1:0-33755 GCA_903067075.1 Micropoecilia bifurca | reverse complement strand
AGTATTTCAGATGAAGCAGCCTGACAGCAGGACATTATCAGAAATGTTCTTGTACAAAGGAAAGTACAGTAAATTGTTTATTCTAAAAAATACACTTTTTTCAAAGTAAAATATATTCTGTTCAAAGTAGGATACAAATGTCTTAACTCCATTATATTATATACTTTCTATATTATAAATAAGACAATTTTAAGAAGATCGTATCAGTCTGCACACCAGGTGCGAAGAATAATGCCTAAAAATGTTTGGTTTAAAGGTGGACCTGCCGAAATAATACAAAAGTAGAGAAGACAGAATGAAGCTGTTAAGAGTCCGTTAGTAAAAAAAAAAAAACTAGAATAAAATTTAAAAGGACTGAGTTGAATTATATTTTATCATAACTTTGACCTAAAGGTACATGATTCAAATTAACTAGATCAACTAGATCAGGGGATTTTAAAGTGTAGGTTGTGTTCACCTGTACCAGCATCTATATAATCCCTCGCTGAAGCCTCATTCTCAGATAATACTGCACCAACGTTTGTCTCAAATATGAAAGGGAAAGTTGCCTATTTGCTCTCTTAGGGGGGACTAACTCTTCCACACTTTGAAAACCCCTGAATTAAATTAAGTCATTTAAATAAAATGAATGTAGGGTTATTTTTTAGTTTTTTATAGAATTGATTAAAAACAACAGAAAATTGCTATGAGCGTCGGACCAAATACTGAGTGGTTTATTAAACTGAACTACCGCTTATCAGGAAAAACCAACCATACACTGCAGTGAACATTAAAATGACACACAGACTAATTTCCATGTCTGCCCAAGCGTACTGTATCAGGCATATATCCACTTTATATACTTTTATCTGCACTTTTATCTACCTTTTCTTCACTTACAATTACACCTTGCTTTTTCTCACAATTTACAAATATATACACAGTGTCCTCTCTGTTCCTGTCAGTTACCCTTACCTTTTTACATTACTTAACTCTATGACCTTCATTTAAACACTTTCCTAACTGTACCAACAGCAGTCTTCCATTACCCTTAAGTCTTTTGTTCTCTTTTATTGATCGTACTTGACTAAACTCTGAATGTGGGAGATTACATTTCAAAGGACGCTTCTGGGAACAGCCTTTCTGTGCTGGAGTTTGGGGGACATGGGAGAGCTTTCTGGAGGGGGCCAGTGAGGTTTTGTTAGCTGAATGTCTTCCTCTATTTTAAAGGTTTTCTTTGGTGGATCTCCCGGAGGGGGCCAGACGACGGTTATCTTGTTGCAGTGTGGCTTGCTTTCTTTAAATGTTTTTGTCGTTTCGTTTTCACCTCTGTGGGGTTTATCTATTGAATTCACACTGTTCATGGAATATCTCCAATCTATTTGATCATCTAAGGGATTTGGCCCACTGTTTCCCACAGGAGGGTTTTGTCCAAGACCGTCTTCGTATTTTCCTTTGGATTTAAGAAGTTGGTTGTAGTGAGGTTGGCAGTAAAAATGTCCATGAAGAGAGACATAATTTCCCAAACTGCAAAGACAAAGAGAAAAAAAAAAGAAACAATATATTAATATATTTTTTTTTACAATTTTGCTTCCATAAACTAGTATTTATTCATTTTCATTTTTAGGAAGCGATTCCAATCCACCCCAATCAAATTTTATGCATTAATATAATTTAAAGTTTAGCAAGTAAGACAAAAGTAGAGAGAGAACATTGAACTAATGTCACATTTACCTTAATTTATTTCTGCAATGCTCACAGCAGAAACAGGATTTATGGTACTTTTTTTTGTCCACTATCAGAGCATCCATCGGATAAGCCCTCCTCCGACATACTGCACAGAGTTCTGACTTCGGAACCCGAATCTGCTTTCCAAAGAAATCAAAATGAAAATAGTGAGGTTTTGATCTTATGCAGCGTTTCAAACACTTTACTGAAGTTGAGAAGAGAAATTATATATCAGTGCGTCAGTGTTGAAAATAGTTATAAAAAAGTGTCTCTCTTCCCTCACAATTTTGGTATTTTGCTTTTAGTGTCATATACATTTCATGAATAATATGTTAGGACAAGTCATTTTATCAGTAAAGAAAAACATTTGAGGAAACTACAAAGAAACAAAAATAAAGCAAAGTTGAAAAAAGCAGAAAACAAGTTGAACAATCTTAATATTTTAGTTTCATTCATTGCAAAGCAGATTTTTTTTATCATAATTGTATCTGAATAAAGCTGCAAAGCCAGTAATACCAACAACCCTGCCAGACTGCTCCATATATTTTGGCCCAACTAACAGCAACATGCAGCCATGCACTGAGCAACACTGCTGAACACACATCGGTTTCAGCCCTAAAGGAATGGCACACATCCATCAATCAATACAGGTAATAACCCACAATGACTCACGAACCACATGTAAGAACTTTAATTTGCTTAATTTATTTTACTCAAGATAATTTCTAACTTATATCTTTTAAAGTTAGCATATTAGCAAATCAATGACATTTGTTTGTCAGCCTCCCTCTTAGTATTTCAGATGAAGCAGCCTGACAGCAGGACATTATCAGAAATGTTCTTGTACAAAGGAAAGTACAGTAAATTGTTTATTCTAAAAAATACACTTTTTTCAAAGTAAAATATATTCTGTTCAAAGTAGGATACAAATGTCTTAACTCCATTATATTATATACTTTCTATATTATAAATAAGACAATTTTAAGAAGATCGTATCAGTCTGCACACCAGGTGCGAAGAATAATGCCTAAAAATGTTTGGTAATAATGCCTAATAATGCCTAAAAATGACCCTACAGACTTCCTCTTCCAGGCCATTTCAGACACTTTTCATTATAGAGACTATGAAAACAATCTTGTAAAAGCACATAGGCCATGCTATCAAACTTCGCTGTTTCATGCCATGCACTCTTTACCAGATGAGACAGTCTCTGTCTGATGTAGCACAGCTTGTGATGATGTCTCTTCAGAAACAGTGTACCCAAGATTTTTGAAAACCGTCTCGCTCTCTGTCCATGTTTTATGGAAATTCCTTAGCAGATTTTCTGTGGTGTCCTCATCGTAAGTTTCTGTTTGCCTGGCAGCTTTCTTTTTGACGGCGTCGGCATAAGAAAAACTGACTGGCTGGGTTGAGACACTCTCGGAGTGCTGAGTGACAGCAGTGATTGTTCCACTTACTTTGTTACCAAATTCATCAACGTTCGAGAAATGTTCTGTGATAGATTTCTCTTCGGATAGCGCAGATGGTTGTGCCAATATTGTTTCTGCATCGCTTTTGAGAAAAGGGAGGGGTGTGCTCTGCCTTGAGCCTGCTTTTGTCTCATGAGATCTTTCCAGCTTTGAAGAGTCTACTCTTGTTTTGCCGAGACTTGACACAAGCTCCTCCTGATCCTTCCTCTCCTCTGTAACTGAGAAACATTGCTCACCCAGTTCAAAAACATTTCTAATCGCCTGGATGTTAAAACTCGGCATTTCCTGTTGCAGTAGGTCTGATTTTTCTTTATTACAGTCTGAGCTCTTGTTGTCATTGTGAAGGCACTCTCCAGGTGGAGTGAGCTCTTTTCTGCTATATTGCTTTTCTTCTGGGGATTCAAATTTGTTTACAAAGCTTGACAAGTCTGCCTTTAGAGGCTCATCTTTTTCTCTGTTCTTGTTTTCAGCCTCACGCTCCTCCATGTCAGGGCCCAGCCGTTCACTGATGGTGATGGGCTCCTTGCGCACAAAGATCTTATTGAGCTCAGCTTTTTGTGCCCCTTCAAAGAACTCCCGTTTTTCTTTGACAGATGCAGATATCATGTCAGAATCATCCAAATCTTCTGCAGAATTTGGCTCTTTTTGAAGTAGTAGCATATCATTCTCAGAGCTACTTTGTGTAATGCTTGTTTTTGAGTTGGCCGATTCAGTCCCTGAAACTTGAGCATCAGTTTTGATTTGCTGGTGAAATGTTGAAGGCAGTTCCACAACCTCTGATTTTTTCTCAGTAACTTGATGGGTGAGCGGTGGTGGGGGCGTGACCACCCGAGAGAGTTTTGCTGTTGTTTCTTTGAGTCGGGCCAAATTTTCTGCCTTATCAAATGTCGGCGAAGGTGTGATTCTGGTGATGCGTGACGTTGGGGTGTCACACCTGCGTGGCGGAGGCGTAGGCGGCGTGGGCGGCCAGTGGAGTAGGGTGGGTGATGGAGTCACTCTTTGTGGTGAGTCTGTTCTTCGTGTGGACTCGATGGTGATAAATGTTGGTGAGGGAGGACGCATTCTGAGTGAGGGTGATGGAGCTCGAAGGTCCATTGACTTGCACAAACTCACTTCTTCCTTTCTGCTTTCATGTGAGGTGCTTTTAAGAGTTTGGTGTTCAATTTTGGTAGAACCGATGCTGATTTTCGATATTCTTTGCGCCACCAAGGCAGAACTTGCTTTCTCTGCTATCGGCTCACATTCATTCTTCTCCAGTGTTTCGTCTGCAAGGTCCATTAGTTTGGATTCTGCAAGTTTCTTAAGATTCAAAATTATTTCTTCATTGGTCTGAGCATCGTTTTCAGCAGCACTTTGTTCCAAATCGTGTTTCCTTTCTGGAGTCATGATCCAATCTGGCACTGAGTTTAAAAGACTTTTTACAGTTTTGGAATGCGTTTTCTCTGAAATGCTTTGTATCTCTGTGATTTGAGAGATTAACCCTTGGACGTCATGCCTCTGAGATCCCTTTGTTCTCTCTGTCGTGGATTTTACAAGTTCATTTTGTTCTGACTTGCCTGTCACCGTAATTGGGACATCCCAGCTTTCTTTTGGTTGTTCCTTTGCGCTCTGTTGAGAAACTGCCTCTTCTTTCTTTTGAGATCCCTTCCCTGGTGTTTGAAGTGCTTTTTGTTGCACAGACTTCTGATCATCTTTTCTGTCAGCAGTAATAACCTCTCTCTTGATTTGAACGTGCTCTTCTTTTATACTTTTCTGAATTTGGTCGACTGCAATTGTTTCATCTCCTCGTTGAGTCATTTCAGATGTTACTCTCTTTACTTCTGTGTTTGATTCAGTGACGTTTTCTTTACCCTGTCCTTGCTGTGCATTCCCTTTAGACTTTTTGGATTTCTTCTTCTTCTTTACTGGAGCAGGAGTTTCTGGTTGATTGGCAGTATTGCTTACAGGTGTTGCAGCCACAGCAGGGGAAGTAATATCCTTCTTTTTCTCTTGTTTTATCTCTGCAGCTTCTACTTTCAAATCTTGTGAAACACTCTGCTTCTCATTGTCACTGGATTTGTTCATCTCTGCTGGCTTTTCTTGTTTGTTGTAGTTCTTTTTTGATTTTTGGCTTTGTTTGCCTGTTTTTCCATTTGCAATGAGAGACGTATTTTCTATTGGCAGATCTGAGACACTTTCTTGGCTCCTATTTGAAGACACATTTATTCTGTTTGTTTCATCTGTAGACACATTATTGCATACCTGTTTTGCCTCGTCATCAGTTTTGTTTTGATCTTCTAATATGTTGGAAGTAGTGTTGTGCATTTTAGTGTCTGTTTTGGCATGTCCACTTACATCAGCGATAGAGATCAAGACTTTATCAGTTTGGCCAGACAGATTAGAAGACACTGATACAGTTTTCTGAGTAGTTGTTTGCAGATGCTGTCTAACAGTTGAGACGGAGGAGATCTTTTGACTGGAGACCAACTTAGTATTTTCACTCGATACAATTTGCTGCTTTGCAGACAATGTAACCGTGGAATCCAGAGTGGTGTTGCCATGGTGGGACCTGGGATTGCTCTGGATTACATCTGATACCAAAACCATCATGGAGGAGTCTGACTTAGCACCCGTTTTTGTATTTGTACTTCCTTTCTGAGTGGCTCCTGAGATACTGTAATTTCCCTGATCCCTGTTGGACAGCATTTCAAGAGCAGCACTCACAGAGTCATGTGCAAAAGTGGGAGACGGAGAAGTTGGGGGTGTGTTCTCCTCCCTCAGTTTCCGGTATTTCTCCTCTGCTTTAATCAGTGCTGTGTTAAATTTACTAGCTTTCCCTCTCATGAATGGTGGAGGGGAAGGTGGTGGAGTGAATTTCACTGGAGCAATGTAAACTTTCCTTAGTGGGAGTGGAGATTCTGCCGGTAGAGGTGGCGATGGCGGTGGAGTAAATTTCACAGGAGCAATGTTGACCTTCTTGAGTAGCTTAGGAGATTCTGGGAGTGGAGGTGGGATGTCATGGGAGACCGTTTTTGAAATGTGCACGGTTGCTTCTGTTTCATTTTGGTTTGCCTGCACTACAGTTTTCACAGACGTCGCCTGTACCTGTTGCTTTTTACCAAATTCAACTTTAGACTCCAACTTTGGAACTGGCTGCAAAGCAGGAACTTTCACTTTTTTGACTATCATTCTTTTTGCTGTTGATGGAGAAGCGGGAACTGCTTGCGTCAGGGTGCTCTCCAGTTCTCGTTGAGGTGGGGGAGGTGGGAGGAAGTCTTGCTCGCCAGTGAGTGGTGGTGGCGGGGGAGGAAGGTGGTCAGTGTCAGCATCAGCAGTTGGCGGAAGTGGACTAGGAGGAAGAGGAAGAAGGTCTGTTTCTGCAACAGGTGGAGGTGGTGGTGGTAGAGGCAGGTCATGCTCTGGTGCTTGTGACTTTAACGTGTAATTGTCAGTTTTTACTTTGGTTTTAGACAGTTTTCCCATCCCCTTTTGGTTTGATTTAAGATTACGAAACTCTGTTTTTACCGTTTTTATGCCATGGTTTTGAGTAATGGTTTTGTGCTCCACCACCGTTGAAGACTTTATCCTAACTGTATCAGACTGATTAGTAATGGAGTGATTTTCCTTAGATGTTTCAACCTGCTTTGCTGTTTTTATCTTTTGTATGTTCCTCTGCGCGTCTGGATTCAGGTTTTTCACAGCAGGGCTCTGTTTGACTTTAACCCTTCTGTATACTCCATGTCTGACTTTGGGAGTTTCCCGCTGTGCTGTTTCCATAAGTGATTTGATCGTGCCTTTAACATCACCCTTTATCACTTCCTCTTTTTCCTGTTGGGTTTGCTCCTGTGTCTCATATAAGGACTTGATTGACATTTTGATATCACCCTTCATATCATCTTCAAAGGCAAATTTCTGTTGGGTCTTCGGGGATAGTGGAGGCTCCATGAACATCTGAATTGTCCCTTTGACATCTCCTTGAACATCTATTTCCTGCTGACATGCTTTTCTCTCACTTGAGGCATCTTGCAGACTTTGCATTGCCATATGAATGTCACCGCGAACAATTTCTTCCTTTTCAACTCCCTTCACTGCTTGCTTTGCCATTTCCAGGGATTTTAGGGTCGCCTTCACATCTCCAGGAACTAAGTCCTCAACAGCAAAACTTCCAACTCTGGAGGTGGATGATTTCTCAAGAGATCTTAGAGCGCCCCTGATGTTTCCAGGAATAATATCTGGCTTCTCCACCTCTTTGTTGCGTCTCTGAGCCCTTTCCAAACACCGCAGTGCTTTTGGAATATTGCCTTTTACCACCTCCTCTTTTTCCACAACCACCGTCTGATTAGCTGATTCTGACAATGAGCTCAAAGCAGCTTTTAAATTTCCTTTGACTATCTCCTCCCTCTGGATTCTATCCAGTGAGACAGTTGGCTCTGCCGTGAAAACTTTTAATGCATTGTGAACATCTCCTGGTATAACATCCTCCACTGTGCGTTCAATTTGCATTTGATGTTGGCCGAGGATAGATTTGGTGCTCTTGATGTCGCCCCCAATGATCTTCTCTTTTTTAGCTGTGTCATCCAGAGTTTCATCAGGGCCTAGCTGGAGTTGTTTGAGGTAATCAAGAGCTCCAGATTCAATGCATGTGGAGTAAAAATTGACATTCCCCCTTTCAGTGTCATCTATCTTTATCTTCACTGCCTGATCTGACTTTTCTGAGCTGGACAGCCTTTCAAGAGCACTCTTTATGTCCCCTTTTACAACGTCTTCCTTTTCAACGTTAACATCCAGGTTTTTATGTAGAAGGGAATACAATGTCATTCGTACATCTCCTTTTTCATCCTCCTGAATGAGTATGCCCTGTTTTGCTGATCCAGTCCTACTAAAGAGGTTGTTGATTGTTTCCCGAATGTCACCACGCAGAATTTCCTCCTTTTCAACATTACTTTCTTTTTCCTGGCTGAATAGCTGCTCCACTGTTGAGCTGATGTTTCCCTTCTCGTCTGAATCTATGACAATTTGCTGCTCCCTTTTTTCCTTTCTGTTAAGGAGGTTCATCATAATAGTTTGTAGATCTCCCCTGATGATTTCCTCTCTCTGAATCTCTGGAGCCTGCTTATTCATTAGCTGGTATTTTGCCATCCGTATATCACCAATCTCGTCAGCCTCAATTAGTATTCCCATTGAGTTGACCATCTTCTGACTGTAAAGTTCCTCAAGCGTTTCCTTGATGCTTTTCCCCAATATTTCAGTCTTTTCCACCTTAGTCTCACTAAAGCCGTCAAACGGTGTTGTTTCAAAGAGCCATGTTGTTGTTTTTACATCTGCTTTGGGAATTTCCTCCTGAGCAACAGATATGTTCTCACCCTCATCGACTTCTTTAATGTGATCGAGAGGATTTTTCTCAAAAAGCCAGACTGAATGTTTAACATCTCCCTTTGCAACCTCCTCCTTTTTAACAGTTTCAATTAGATTTTCAGAGCTCATGCTTCTTATTTTGTCAATGGACTGGGTTTCAAACCTCCACTTTGCGGACCTGACATCACCTCTCTGTATTTCACTCACATTAACAGTCCTGACAGATCCCTCTGAGGAGGTGTCAGTTTCAAAACGCTGTTTATTCACTCTCACGTTGCCTCCTTGAATGTCTTCCACAGTTTTTATGAAAGGCTTACTTTCTTCAGCAATCCTATCAAGGGGCTGGGTCTCAAATTTCCATTTGGCAGACGTTACATCTCCTTTTTGTACATCCTGTTGTGTTACGGATTTAATGATGTAGACCTCATCTGTGTCTTTAATTGCATCAAGAGGTTTTGTTTCAAACAACCACCGGGTCCCGACAACGTCTCCCGTCTTCACCTCCTCACTTGTAACAGTGGTGACCTCATGGTAGTGACCCTCTTTGTCCTGTATGGCGTACAGGGGTTGTGTTTCAAACATCATTGTGTAATTTCTCACATCGCCTTTCTCTTCCTCGTCGCAAATAATTTTGGAGGATTTTATGTTTTCTGTTTCAGAGGAAACCTCTTGGATCTTATCTAGGGAATAGGTCTCAAAAATAAACCGAGCCTTGTTGACATCGCCCCGTTGCACATCGCTGACTGTGTGACTGTTCATGTATTCCTCTTTGCTGTCATGCATTTGGTCAATGGTCTGGTTTTCAAAGAGCCATTTGCAGTTCACAACATTTCCTCTTTGTATGTCCTCGGTCTGAACTTTCTTGAGCTTTTGCATTACTTCATCAGAGGAAGACGTCATGATGTCTGACGTTTGGTTTTCGAAAATATACTTTTTTCTTGAGACATCTCCAGATGCAATGTCTATCTCTGTGACACGTTTATAAGATCCTCCCTCCTCCCCCGTGAGGTTCTCCAGGTTTTCTGTCTCAAAAAGGAAGCAGGCCATTTTTACATCTTTTCCTTTAATGTCTTCTTGGTTTAAACTACGTGTCTTCAAAACTGTTTCTGTTTCATCGTGAATCGAGTCAAGGGTTTGTGTCTCAAACAGCCATGTGCAGGTTTTGACATCTCCCTTGCGTATTTTTTCGGATTCATTCTCTCCTTTCAGTTTCACTCTTTCATACAAGATGTCCATTGGCTTTGTTTCAAACAACCACTTGCATGTTTTCACGTCCCCCTTCACAATGTCCAGAGTTTTATTTGTCTCCACAGTTTCTTCATCTTCAAGGTTGCTGAAGAACTTGATTGCATCAAGTGGCTGCGTTTCAAATAGCCACTTTGCAGTCTTGACATCGCCAGATTCAACTTCCTGTTTAGATATTCCCTTAATAATTTGATATTTTTCAACAGCGTCATCAAACTGATCAATGGGGCGTGTTTCAAACATCCACTTGCAGGTTGTTACGTCTCCTTTAACCACCTCCTCACGGCGGACTGTTTTCACCTCATGAAAGTGGCCTGAACTGTCTTGCATGGCATACAACGCTGATGACTCAAACAAGTTCTTGTTTGATTTGACAGAGCCAGATGTCACACCCTCTATTGCAATCATTTGCAATTCCTTACTTGTGCTAAAGTCCGTGCTCTCAAAAATGTGCTTGTAGTTTGACACATCTACTTTATCAATTTCTTCGAGGTCAATCGTTCGCATTACTTCTTTCTTTTCCTCTCTAATTTCCTCCAGTGGTTGGCTTTCAAATAACCATTTCTGATGTCTTACATCGCCCTTCTCCTCATTAAGTGGTATGGTCTTTTTCAGTTTGCCCACTTCGGCCAACTCCTTCAAGTCTTCACTTGGAATCGTTTCAAAATATTCTCTAGCTGATCTCACATTGCCAGCAACAATTTCTTCTTTTGTCAAGGAGTAAGTATTTGAGTCATCTTTTAATGTATCCATTGGCTGCGTCTCAAAGACCCAACAGTTCCTACGGACATCTGCCCTGCAGCTTGTTCCATCCTCTTGTGTGAGGTCATCCTCAACATTCACAGTACGAATTACTTCTTTTTTCTCTTCTCTTATTTGTTCTAGAGGTTGACTCTCAAACCGCCACTTCTGGTGTCTCACATCCCCTTTCATTTCTTCATCTACTATTGCCTTTTTAAGTTTTCCAACCTCGGGGCAGTTCTTCCTGGCTACTTGAGGGCTGGTTTCAAAAAAATCCCTCGCAGATCTAACATTTCCTCCTATAATCTCTTCAATCGACTCAGATGTCATGGCCATTGGAGAGTCTTTTGGTTGTGTCTCAAAGACTAATCGGTGCTTGCGCACATCGGCTCCAATAATATCTTTCTTCTCTGTTTGCAAACTTTGCCACTCGTGGAGAGAATTTAATGTTTTTATCTCAAACAACCATCTGCCCCAATCTCCCTTGCTGCTATCCTCCATAGACAGACTGCACACAAGTTTTAAGGGAACAAATTCTTTGTTTGTCAAGTCCAGAGGCTGGGTGTCAAAAAGCCAGCGTGAAGCAAGTGAGTTCCCCAGTTCGGTTTCTATTTTGCGCACAGACTTTATCTCCAGCATTTGGCTCGATTGTCCTATGATGACACATTTAAACTGAGTGTCAAACGTGCTTGTTATGACTTTAACCTCTCCACTGATTTCTTCCAACACTGAACGTAAGCTCAGCAGGTGGCTCTCATCAATAGTCTCTGTGTGCCCCAAGCTTTCTATTAACTTACTATCAATCATGTAAATAGAAGCATTTCCATCATCTTCAGTAAACAAAATCTCTTTTGTCAAATCCTCCTCCTTACGCATTTTGTTTAGAGTGTCCATATTCTGAGTTTCAAACAACCACGCTGCGGCACGAACATCTCCCTTGTCGAATTTGTTGAATCTGTTTTTGTATTCTGTTGAGTTGGTGTTCAGTGAGCCCAGCTCATCCATTGGCTTGGTCTCAAACATCCATGCCGTACGTCTCACATCTTTGCCAACAATCATTTCCTGTTGAGTAATTTTCTTGTTGTCTTCTTCCTCATCAGGAGTTTCATCTTTAATTGCATCCAGTGGTTTATTTTCAAACATCCAGCGCATGGCTTGCACCTCCCCAGGGAGAATCTCTTCCCACTCCTCATACTCCTCACCATAGACGTCATCGGGACTACCATCACCATCACCATCATCATCATCATCCTCATCCTCATATGTGTACACTTGGCTCTCTACCTGGTTGTTCTCCGTTTCATTGTATTCACTGTAGTACTCCTTTTCAATATTCTTACGAACCTCAGGATGGATGTGTTTGTATAGTCGTTTCAGCTCAGACATACCTTTCTGCTTGAAAAAGGCTTCTCGATTGAGTTGTTGTTTGTATACTGGCTCCAGAGGCTCATGTGAGGGATGGCTTACTGGAGTATTTTCACTGTCTGATGGCATTTGTAATAAGTCTGGAGGAGGAGGAGGAGGAGGAAGACATTCAGAATCCTCAGCTGGAGGGGGTGGAAAGTCCTCATAATCCATCACTGCAGCTTGGATGGACTCCGTAGCAAATTCCTTACAGACTTCACTAGTCAGCTTGTTGCTCTGATTCACGTTTGAAGACCACTTTGATCGATTGATGTCACGTCCAATCTTTGTTGGGAATAAAAATGATATATATATTTTTAGTAAATGAACTATTACAAACCATGAGTATATAATTTAATACATTGAACTCTCAAAACCTGGTTGCTGATGGGGGCTATACAGAAAGGTAATCCATCAAAAGTTAAATAAACTTCTACATTGCTTTCTTCTCATTCACTTCCAAACGACAAAGAGATAAATTGCTGATATAACGCAAGACAAACCGGTCAAGGTTTTGAGTGAGCAGCACAGGTACAGAGCAGTCCAATGACACAATTTACCTCACCTGTGTATTATGAATTTGCAGAGGTGTACAACTTCAGCAGAGAGTTTGTTCTACTGTGCAATTGTTTAAGAGAGTTAAAAGAACTAATCTTTACATTTTGATAGTGACTTCCGAAAAAGTTATTACCTTAATTGGTTTTTGTGCAGCAGCCTCTTCTATTGTTCTTTCAAAGTGATCTCTCAGCTCTTTGGTTGTGAACCTGGGAAACTCTTCGTCTAATTGTTTGCGCAGGAGTTACAACAAAGAGGAGATTTGTATTAGCAAAGCAGAGAAAGGCAACAAAGAATGAGGATTAACAGATAGAGTTTCATGAGCGTCTACCTGAGTCATTCTGATGGTTTTCATAACTGGACGCCAAGTTGCTGTCATTGTAGGTCATCTGCGTGCGTTTTAAATGAAAAATGATGAGAGGGATTTTATGTAACTGACACGTACATAACTACAATGACTCTTCTTGCAGTTATGCACATTTATGTAAATGCTTAAAAACTTGTGTTAAATGGATTTAACTTTTACTGATTAAAGAACAAACAAACTTAGCATTAGTTTAATTGGTTTTACTGATTTACATGGGAGGTTTTATGGTTAAAACATGCAGAGTTCAGAGTTATGCTACTCATGGAAGGGTTATTGTGGCTAAAGTGAATGGTTGTTGCTTTCCTTTGTATATTTGTGGAGATCAGAGGAGTTGATGCTCAGAGAAAGCACCTCTCTGAGCTTTCTCTGAGCATCATTAGATCAGTCTATATCGGAAAGGGAGTCTTTCTCTGAGTTCAAGAACTCAAAATATCTTTGGCTAGCTTTTCTAATCAGGTTAGAAAGAAATTGAGTACTTAATTTCTTAATTCAGCTTCATTAAATGTTCCATCAATGTCCTGCTTTTCTCCCATCCACTACAGTTAGGTATTGAAATTCAGGATGTTGTCACAGACTCCTGGAAAATGCTTTGTAATCAGTTTAATTTTAGTTATTGTTGCCTTGGTTTTCATTTCCTAATAATTTAGTGTGACTTTTACATGTAGCGTCAAGATAAGAAGCGTTGTTTATTTATTTATTTTTTATTAGTAGTTTTTGATGGTTTTGTTTGTATTCTTTTACCTAATAAGTAGTGAGTAGCTACTGGGATAAAGTGTGATAAATATCCTCCTTTCAATCCTTTCAAGGGTTAATTATTGCACAGATTCTGCTGAAAAATGAGAAATATACAAAGATCTTCTTGCATTTCTTTTAGAATCATCATGGCAGAAAATGTTATGCATACCATATTTTCTTGGAAATGTAGTTGCTGACTGCCTGGGATGACCGACTTGCTGCCACTTGACACTGTAACTTCAGAGGTTGACATCTCCTGTTAGGGCAAAAGAGGCATTTGTCAAAGATGGTACATGACATAAAACCTCTTAATAGAAATTTCTTAGTGCCTCTTATCATAACCAACTCATTTTATGGCCAGTAATCCGACTCAACTCCAATTTACTAAGTCTGTTAAAGCATAATAGTACACAAGTGAACACCATCAACACCTTATGCTTCTTGAGTTTTGAAAAAAAGAATCACAGGAGTAAAGATAATAAAGTCAAGTTCTTCTTTCACACTGCGAAAATATCCACATGTTCAATTACAGGTAGAACAACAATGTGCCATGCAAAGGTTTCATGACCTCTGCTCTTTTATGAAACTGTTCACATTTCAACCTCAACCTTCAATATATTTAGTTAGTATATTTTGTAAAAGACAAGCACAATTAGTACATTTTTGCTTGATTGATTCATGTCAGAATTGTAAAACATCCGAACCGGATTAGTAATCTTGCAAGGCACTGCATATACAACCTCACACAGAGTTCAGCTCATCAGTTTTTACTTGCAAAAGTCCCATTCAAATGATCAGAATGTCAAGCGTTATGATGCAGCAGCAACCAAGCTCAGGTCGTTACAAAGCATTGCCACGATTTGCACACTCATCTGCCCCGAGCACTTTGTATCAACCTAATGGAGCTGATCTGTGTACCTGCTCAGTCTTGTGATGGAAATGAAACTGAGCTACAGTGTGTGATGCTGAAGCTTCCTGGGTATGAATTTGTTTCCTCACGCTTGTAAGTCCCCCAGGCAGGGAACAGACCTCTGACTCCTCCATGACCTAATGAAGCAGGAAACATTGTTAGCTGCTTCCACTTCTGGAATCAAACAGCTGCTCAATATGGCTTTTCATATCGGGATGCATGCGGCACAGACAGCTGTCAGGGGTTGTGACAGCTCATGTAGATTGTGCAGTGTTTTCCCAAATTTCCCAACAGTTGCTTAAATGTAGTAAGTGATTTTTATGGTTTGCATGAATGCAAAAACTGACCCATGGTCACAGAAAAGAGTTTTCAACTTTATCAAGACTTTATCACAATAGAAACAACAGTTTGCCTCAATTACCTCAACTGTTGTTTACTTGATCCATGACCATTTTTGCAATTATCATGATATAATAGGGAAAAATACATTTTCTTCTCACTGCAAATTGCAGGGAAACAATGAAAGCAGCTATCTGGATGCATAGTCCATGCACAAGCTGGAATACCCCGCTGGTGTTGGTGTTGTCTGCTCGCTTGGAGACAGCTGCCCGGGACATAGCCTCACAGTTGGCCTGTGGGATGACGTCTGAGTCCGCAGAGAGAATCCTGATTCCTCTGGTTTTAAACTTTTAGGATGTCCAGCCCTGGTTGAACCTGCACAGCCAGCAGCTGAGGCACACAAAGCCAACAGTTGGAGAACACGTTTACCATCTGTTTTTTTCTCCAATAATTTGAAACCAAATAACATGATACTGCTATTATAAATACATCTAGATAAAAGCAGGTAAGTAATATATTTCTGTTAAAATCTGATAACTCATAAAGAGCTGTTGCAGAGCAGCTGGTGCAAACACCATGATGCTCCTCTGGCCCAGGACTTAAAACGTTCGCACACCTGTCTTCTGGCATCCAGCTGCTCACAGGATGTACAAGATTTAGTAAAAACGTGGTAAACAATTATCCAATGTCGAAGACATTAACACGATTTGTGGGGATTTAATATTGTACCTCATTTAAATTTGCTCTCAAAGGATGTGAATGTGATATTTAATGTATCTCGGCACTCGTTCTCCTCTTAGATTAATGAGTACTTCTGTAGTTTCATAACCCTGTGAAATTGTGATTTATATCATTTAGAGTTTTAAGAGGGTCAAGATTCACATTAAGGTTGCTGTATTTCAGACTGTTGTATGATGAGACATTTGCAAGCCCTGCTTGTAAATCATGTTTCTGGTATAATTGGAATAAACGTATATGACAAGAGAATAACCTAAATGGCTTTATGATGATACCTTTTCCTTCCTTTGATTTTAGCCAGCTTCTCTTGTGCTTTTATTTCTAATTGATAATAAAACATTTATGTGTAATTGCTACACCTCAATGGCTGTCATTACTTCTCTAATTTGGAAAGTCATCTTGTTTGTCTCTCAGTTCTTGCTCATTTAAAATGTTCTCAAAACAATAAGTAAATAATCTCTAAGCTCAGTTTTACAACAGTCTTGGCCCTTGTAATGGCACAGCAGTGAATAAATCAAACATTCTTCAATTATGGAAAATAAACCTGAAATAAACTAATTTGTGCTTAGTTTATTTATTTTGCTAAAAATAAGTGAAATATATAATGATTTTAAAATGATTATTTTTATGTATCAAAATGTATTTAATTTATAAATTAATTTATATATTGAAAATGAAATGTAACCATTTTTTTATGTTGGTAGGCTGTTATTTTAAATGTTTCAGTACAACTTTCAAAAGATCAACACATTTGGTTAAAAAAATTTAGTCAAGTGAAATGCTTTTGATATGAACCAAAAAAATTAAAATCTGTCTTCAGGTCCAGCCTATTACATGGCAGACTAGGGCAGACTAGGTTGGGACAAGAGCTCAAATATCAAGAAAGTGAAGTTATCTTGGCGCCATGTACATGCAAAAATAAATCTAGCCTATTTTAAACGTAACCATCATGGGTCATGTTTCTCAGTGAAATACAGTGGAAAACTGGGAGGTCAAGGTTCCCCTTTCCAAAAGCATGAAAAAAAACTTGCACTCATGACCTTGCATTTAAGAATGCATTTTCAGTTTCCCTTCAAAACTCCTTGTTTCATGACGCGGCTCTGAGGTGATAAATTATCTAACAGCCAGAAGATCTGGCCTTCATACAAACAAACAGCTAAGCTACTGGAATAACTTCATAGATTTTTTTCTAATCTGTTCTTAGGCTAAAGGTAATTTTAACTTCTCATTTTAGTCACAGTTTGGTTTATATTTTGCTCTCAAATCCTGTACTATTCGAGGATGTTTGCTCAGCAGCAATGATTCACTGATAGCCTTTAGCTATTTTGTTACATCTGACAACATTGAGGCAAAAAAAAGTAAAGTTGATAGCTAGAAACAGGCAAAATAGATAAACAGCACCTACCAGGAAAGGATGGTGTTGACTTATAAAATATATGATCTCAGCAAATAGAATCCCACAATAAGGCCACTGCACCCCTGCCTGCAGGGTCTTTCCAAGCACAAAAGAAAAATCCGGGTCAGTGATGGAGACCAGCTCCAAGGCAATGTGTTCACCTCTGTCCAACAAGCAGACAGTGACAGCTGATTTTATTTTGGACCCTCCGCCCCCTTGCAGAAGATGGTCCCGCGGTGTTTTTTCCCCCCTTTTTTAAGGTTGTAAGGCTCCATGCCTCCTGCGCCGAGTCCCAAGAAAACCCATACAGAAATACATACTGTGACTTATTTGCAGGCCCTTGTATACGGCTAAATCCGGCCACAGAGGTTTCATCATCACGTCTATCACCAGAGTAGATTCCATAGTTCAACAGCTGCTACCGTCTATCACTATACAACAAAATATGCACATATGGAAACACACAACAAAATACTCTTGAGAATTTAATCAGCATTTACTTTTTCAGGGACCAAAGCAGAAGAAAGCAGATGTAAATTCTTCTTGACAGAAAAATGGTGTTTATATGTGCGAGTCTGATTTGGGATCAGTGATGTAATGCTACATGCTGAGGGGTACAGAGTTTCTGGGGCTGTAAATACAAGCGACACCTCTTAAGTGTGGAGGAGCTGGCCGGCTCGTCTTGTTTAGCAAAGCTGCAAACTGTGGCGCCAGCCTGGCTGTGGCATCTCATGGAAGGTAGCACAGTGTGTCTGCCAGGCATCAGCTCATCCACCGCATGTAAAACTCACACCTGTATTTCTACAGACCACCTGCTTGGTGAAGGCTTTTCATGTTTTCTTTGTTTCCTCTTATGCAATCTTATTAATTTTTCTTAAAAACTATCTCTGCTTAAATATTTGCATGCATCTAGTGTATGTAATTGGCTCAATAGTTCTTTTTCTCTTCTATTTTGTCTATTAAAAAAACATTCAAATTTGATCATTTGTTTTAAAGCAATGTGATGTAAAATCACAGATTTTAGTCTTTTTTTTTTAAAAAAAAATAACGCTTTTAGGCCTGCGTGAAGAACTTCATGTGTGGTGGAAAACCAACCCCACAAACACGGTACGCTTGCCAGTCATCAGTGGCAACGAAGCTGGTCAGAGTTGAAAGGGAATACAAACAAACGTTTTGGGAAATTCTTGAACAAATTCTACAAAAGACATAAGGCTGAGGTGGAGATTCATCTTGCACTAATACAATGACCTCAAACATACAGCCAGAACAATGAATGGTGTAGATTGAGGCACATTCACATGTTAGGATGAGTCTAGTCAAAGTCCAATCCTAAATACAAGAAGATCTCCAGCCAACCTAACTAAACCTGAGCCATTTTGCAAAGAAAATTGTGCAGAATTCTCAGTCTTTGGATGTGAAATGTTTGTAGAGACAACTGTTTGTGCATTTCCTTATTTATGGAATTAGCCTTCATGCTATCCACAAAGCAAACAAACAAACAACAAAGTACACATGTTTCATGCACAATATTAAAGCACTAGAAAAACAAAACAAAAAATACATTACATCATGAGTTCTTAACGAAATCAGGTTCTGATAGGTTAAGACAGATAGGTTGCTTTTTAGCTGCCAAAACAGCTAGGATGGATAGATAGATAGATAGATAGATAGATAGATAGATAGATAGATAGATAGATAGATAGATAGATAGATAGATAGATAGATACTGAAGCCTCCTCTGCTTCCTCCACAGATGTAGCATTTTACCGACCAACCCAAGTGTTTAGGAGAGAGTTAAAGAGTGAATTTGTAAATCTTTGTGCCCTTTTACGTACTCAGCCCGCAGGTGGTTGCTGTAAATATCTTTGAGCTCTTTATCTCAAGGGCTGAATAAATAAGATAAATCCTCGAAGCAGAAAGTAGATCCTTCTAAACCCCTTATTTTTCCTACAAAATAAAGAAAATGCATCATTCAATAAGGCTCCAAGACATGTCACTGTAAAACGAGAATAATGACAAATACTGCTATTATGATGGAGAGACGAAATGAAGATAATAAATAACTGATAGCATAGCCTAAGAACACAATTTGAAGCAAAGCATCTTCTGCATCCACATATTTGCTCTGTTTTCCATATTCATAAATTTGATAACATAGCCGGCCAACATTTGACTGCTTGTAAATTCAGAAGGAGTGTTTCCAGCGGTTTTCATTTCGACCCCTCTGTCTGGAAGAGACTTTGGTGTTGCTCACATCAGTGAGCACTGCATGAGGACCAAAGGCAGATAGAGCCATGGGGTGCATGACAATGAGCTACCAGATGCCATTAGAAGTGAGCCTGTAAATCACAAGAATTCACACAGAAAGAAAAGCTTTTTTTATTGTGACGCAGATTAGCTTTTCTTTCTTCTTTCCGCTCTTTTTTTTCAGTTTCAGCTGGATTTGCCTTTAGGAAAAATTGATTCCCCCAGAACCATGTTGTTAGAGCTTATTATCTTCTGAACAAAAAGTGAACAATTTATATCCCCTACAATTTATTTGGGGTGAGTGACTCCTTTTCACTAATGCATTTTCAATTTGCTTTTGCTTTGGATTATCTCAAGTGGAGGTATGTAAAACATGTTTTATGTATGAGACAAGATTAAAGATGTACACCTTCATTAAAGCCTAGCAAGCTTAGGTTATGATGTCAGATATGAGAGGTCAGTGATGTGCTGAATTTAATAGCTGACATACACTCCAAAGCGCCTGAACAATTTTGGCTTTGTGCAGAGTTGCAGCAGTTTTGATAATCTTCTTGTAGTCAGAGCTCCGTTTGTGCTGATCTGTGCGTATGTTTTGACTACAAACCACCCGCAAGCATTGACAGCATACACCAAAGCGGAAAAATAAATAGGCGAGTCTGGAAAGATGCTGTGAAATGTAAAAAAATACATTTAATGAAACAAGTGCAGTAAGATGGTGTGAAAAAAAGTGAGCCACACTTCACTGATTGCTACAAATAGTGTGGCTAAACATGAAAAAATTCAAAGGGAAGCTCTTTGCCCATCATCAACAGGTCATTATCTTTAACAAGCTCTGCTGTTCTCCTGAATTTATAGTAGGTTCTCTGCACACAATTGTCTGTCTGTTTCTAAATTTAGATTCTACACGGAGAACGAACACGTGAACAAAAAAAAATAATGCATTTACTTCTGAAGGTAAAAGCTGTTTTAGCTCCACAGTGTGGCCGTCTCCAATTAAATCCTAATAAAATACCCTCAGGTTTGTAGCTGATGATTAAATGTGAAAACGTCTGAGGGGCACGAGAAATTTTGTGGGACTCTGTAAATGCAAATGAATCACCTTTTCAATCAATTTTTTCCCAATGTAATCTGTTGGAGTACTGATGAGGCACTACCATCATTTGTATGACTGTAGAAATAATTGCGGTGACAACCCTCACAATGCTGACATGCTGGCACAGGTCAATGTGCCAACACTTGATTAAACGCATACGCTGTGGCAGAGACTGATGAGAATACCTTTAAGTATTTAACTGTCTATCATAAAGCGGTGAACAGACAATAGAGATGGATGAAGGAAAATGTTTCCTGTGCTGATATCGAAGCTAATGCAATGAATTAGTGGGTAAAAGGGATTAATTAAGCTTCTGCTGTGCTTTAGAGAAAAAAAAGATAAAGACCTTACAGAACCAACAACAGTGTTTACTTTTAAAACACAATGGTTTTTAATCTAAATTTCTCTATTTTCAAAAGTTAAACTTCATATTCTGTTTGAAACCAAGGTACTGATGTAATGATTCATTTTTCACTTGCAAAATATTAATAAAAGATGGGTGAAGTTCACTACTTTGTCTATGTGTCTTGTATTTAATAATCAGTTAATTGTCAACTTCAAAAATGGAGCATCAGTGAAAATGTTATGATGCGAAACTCGATTCATTCGAATATTTTAAAAACATTGATCACCATCTTTATACACCATCTCCATTATGAGAGGATCGTCATAACTAAACACAGGCAATTATTTTTCAGGGCGTCACTATTTGACGATACACAGCTAAGATACTAATCACCACCACTGAGTTGAGAAATATTCCTATGTTGGTTTTGGTTGTTTGCAGATCAAATGAGACCTTGAACACAATTTTATAAAATGAAGCAGCAGCAGAAGCAGCAGCAGAAGTACCATAACTTTAACACAAAATGTTACATTCTCAAGTTATGTCTGTTAGCGAAGAGAAAAAAAGAAAAAAAAGAAAGAAAGCAATGATCCTCGGGGGACTTCATTTACAGATGAAAACAAGTGTTTCTGAGATATATTCAGTGTAGCTAATGCAAAACTAAAACTGTGATTATTAATTCTCCTTATGCTGAATGTTATAGGTGTTACACTTCCAGGATAAAAACAAAATATTTCTGCTAAGATTAAAGCCAACATGCCTTGTTTTTGGCATTGCGGAGCTGCTGCTGCTGTGCTGCTTAGATGTTCATTTCAGACCTAGAGCAATTTCCAGTATTCAGCAGGCAGTCAAAGCTAACCAGACTCTATGTTTGTCCCTGATATATTTAGTTTGGTGTTGGGTCTCTGACTGGTGGAGAAAGGTACTTTCCAGGAGGATCAGTAAATTATTGAAAATAAACCGGTCAACAAAGTTTGAAGTATCAAGATTAAGTAGGATGCTGGGATAGATCAATAATTTAAACAATAGTGTATTTGCAATTTTCTTTAAAGAGACATTAATCGTTTCTTTCGAAGAAAAAACAAACAAGTTCATCACCAAGGTGATACATCTCACACACACACACACACACACACACACACACACACACACACACACACACACACACACACACACACACACACACAAAATAAAGTTTAGTCAGTTGCTGACCTTTCCACACCGCATCCTTTTCCTACACAAAAAAACTGAACTACTCAACAAACCAAGAAATCCCTCAAAACTCAGCAAGACACATCACAGATTTTATTCAAGCCCAAACAACTTTCCAGATACATGATGTTTCAAATGGCATCTGTATGAGGCAAACTGAGAGACTCCACAACAATCATCTACAATCTACAATCATCATATTACACCACTAATCTTTACCTTTGGACTCCTCCCATTGGTCAATTCTTCTTTAGTAAATTAACAAAGAGTACTTTTTAACCAGACGTGTGTGTCCGTGTGTGTGTGTGTGTGTGTGTGTGAATTATCTTCCTTTTCTTGCAAACCCACACCAGGTTGGTAACAATATGTTGACTCGCTCTTCGTTCTGAATCTTTTTGATTAAAGCTCTAGTTTCTATTTATGGCCAACTGTAAAAACCTCTCTGGGGGTTCAGCGTAGAAGCAATTCATTTGTAATGCATTGTATACCCTTCTCTATCATATATAAGATTCCCTTAGTTTTACCTTGAATGGCTTATCTTCAGAAATATTACATCAATAAAAAAAGAGTGTGGCCTCTGCAATTCAGTGGTGGCAATTTAATTTGTTCCTCTACAAGTAAAAAGCATATAAATATATACTATTTATTTAGCATATAAATATATGCCTTTTATGTGGTTGTAAAAATGTTAATTAAAATACATAAGAAAGCTTTTAAATTGTTTTAACCAGACTGCCTTCCATATTACATACAAACCGAGATCCTCGCTCGGTCGATGAACACCACTAAAGTCACAGGAAGGTGAGTAAAATGAACAGACATTTTGTCTTGGACTGCCAGTCTTTGGCCCAGTGAGGCAAATGTCTCCCCTCCTGCCAGCTGTCAGAACTCCCACCACTCAGAACAAAAGCATTTTTCTAGACTGTCATTCGGGTGTAGCCACTTTCAGAGCTCTGTGTATTTGGTGTGAGGGTGTACACACTGTCTCGGTGTGTGTTTTGGAGCTTTAACAACCAGTTAAGGTTTATGAGGAGTTATCTTTCTTCATTATGGGGATGACAAATGTGGCATATAAACCTCTGAGTTAATTTCAGAAAAGGTTAAAGAAAACATTTGAGAGACTGCTGCGATTTTGAAACTGTTCATAATCCTCAGTGGGAATTCCCACCCTGGTAGAGATCATTGTGGGGGAACTGTGAGTGACAACAAATCAATAGAACATTTTCCATGGTGGGATTATGAATCAAATGAGTGACACCTCTAAAAATGTTCACAGAGAAAGAACAGCGAGAGCACCAACCCAAGAAAAGGAGAATGATGATTGCGTTCCAGTAATTTAATGACGTGAAAAAAAAAGGAAAAATGCACAATTTGTTTTTTTTAAGCAGCTTTGTTTACTTCCTGTTTGTGATACAGTCACACGTACAACCTTTTCATGTCAGGTTTACTAAAATGGATTTTTAATTTTGCTGCAATAATAATACACTAGAAAAAAGTGTCATTACAGTTTGTGAAACTCAGCAAATCACAGGGTCAAGTAATAGCAATCAAACTCACACAAGCAGTGAATGAGACTTCCATGAAAAGGTTTCAGAATCCCACCTGTTGAGATTTGTGAAGCCCTGGTATAAACATGATCATCAACCTGAGCTCGTAATCTGGGTTAGAAAAGCATTAGACAGAATGTTAACATGAGATTTGACAACAAACATCAAATAGAATGTAAAGATTGTGAGCAGCACATACACAAGTTGATTGGCAGGGCTAAGACCCTCCTCCTAGCTCTGATTGGTTGTTTCTGACTGAGCTGTGTATTTCTGTATTTAAACCCGTCTTATTCTATACTATCTTAACGTAGTGACAGTTTCAACAAATGTGTTACATACATCAGCTTTAAGGCTTGTCGTTGTGACATGAGACAATAAGTTTTAGAGGTATAAATACTTTAGGAAGGCATTGTCTAAAGTCAGTTATTATTATTATTTTTACTTTCTAGGATTAAAAGAAAACTGAAGCAGATATTTTCTGCTTCACACCACTGCAGTTTTGACAGTTTGACCTTTGAGAAGAAAACCTCTTAAACCAAATTATCTGGAATTAAGACCCAGAAGGAAATGGGAGGTTATTAAAATGGCACAGCAGATGTATCATCTTCAATGTGTGTCCTCAGCAGCTGTACATAACTTTTTTTTAATCTCTCCTACCACTGTTGTCAGTCAGTTGCCATATCAGATTTTTGCCGAAAATACTCCATATTAGGAAACTGATCTAGACACAACCAGAAAAATAACTGAAATATCATCACAAGTACATGTAAGATATCCAGTCATACAACGATGTTGCTTCATTCAAACTGCTGCATCTGCAGATACTTGGAGGTTATTCCTGGACAATGTGCATGATACTATAGCTGCTGAAACAATGACACAATCAGTTTACAACAGAAAAAAAGAAAAAGAAAAAAAACATCACCAACATTCATAGCAACAAGGCATAAATTTAGCCCCTGCTCATCCTATGACATCTTCATGCCTGACACCCAATCTTGGCACCAACAGCCATGACGGAAATTCAAAAAGCACCTAAATATAACTGTCTCAAGTGACAAAAGACGAGGCACCATGACTCACACAAAAATGACCTAGATTACCATCAATGAAGTGCAAAGTGTGTTCAACTTAACCCAAACCATAAATTTGGAAAACAACAAGCTGGTCACTCATCTGGAGTATGGAGGGAAACATCTCAGAGCGAGGCTGTAGCAAAATGCTTTTTCCTCTCCATATCATACGAGACACACATTAAAAAAGACACGAAAGAAAGATTTCTTTCGTGTCTTTTTACAGCTAGATAGCTGTAATTGCAATGTAATATTCACACACAGTAAGATTTAGAAAAGATTGGAAGATGGGAAAAATACACTAAGGTACATTTGTTTCAGTAATATCACCAGTTGTGAAAAAAAGATTGGATTAAATTATTAATTTATTAAATAACTAAGATAAATGTAATAAAAACGTCAGTTTTCTTTTTATTTTACTTTCAAATTTACCAGAGTCTAGGAACTTTTAATTGGTGATTCATATTGTCATGTTTCTTCAGGGTATAAATTTGCTGTCACATAACGTCCCATTACTCTTAACACATGCATGCAGAGATTCAGAGCAAACGTGAAAAGGTTTAGTTAAAATGTACTTTATCTCATTTCCAGAATATTAAAGATGATTATAAGGATTCATAAAATGCAATTGATTTCTTCTTGTTTTGACCCATTTCCTTAAAAAAACTCTTCTGACTTACTCCAACGTAAATTGATAAACAAACAGTGAGACAAAATTTGAAAATAATTTCTTCTGTCTATCCTCTCACTACCCATGTAATTCATTTTGCTAGATTGTGTAGAGATTTCTGCCAATCCTGCTTGTACTAAGGACTAAGAGCAAGTTCAAGATCAGTTAACCTAAAGGTCGTCCTTTGGATTGTAGGAAAAGACCAGAGTAGCCGGACAGAATGTACATATGCAGAGGGGGATCATACAAACTCTATGCAGAGAGACCAAACACTTGGGATTTGAACCCAGTACCTTACCAGCTGTGCAGCCCGTAATCCCTTTCATTGCTCTCTAATTAACTTTAGAGAGCTTATTTGGCTGTGCAAGCTCCAAAACAAATATGGCTGAATCATTCTGAGGCCATTTGTACTGATTTGAACCGTCCAGCAGAAATACAAAACAAATTTCCACAGTTTGACTTGTGTCGCCTCTACCTGTTAACAACATTGCCTAAACTATCACACTGTTTGAGATGGGTGCAAGTTTAGTCGGCTCAAAAGCAATCAAGGAAAATTGATTCTTGCTTGCTGAGATGTTTTTTGGGAAGAAAAAAACAACAATCTATCAATGACGATTACTGTCATTTATACATTTACTGAAACTTTCAAATGAAATTGTATTCTCATTTTAAATAAACAAGACCTATTGTTTGTGTTAAATCCAAACATTTAAAGTCGGCCCCTCCTGGTTTGAGGGCCCTAAACACTGGCTTATTCTGTCTATGTTAAGAGTCTCTGACTTCAGTTCTCGAGAGGTATTGGCCAACAAATTTTACATGCACCCATAGTTCAACACACCTGACTCAAACTAAGATACTTCCTTAAAATATTACCAAGTTCTGCAGAGAAATAGTAATGAACCATTCATTTGATTCAGGTGTGTTGGAACAGTGACGCATTTAGGAACTGCAGGATATTCTTGAGTTGGAAGCCCCTGGTGGCTCTGAGCGTGGGGAATTTTTAAAGAGGCCATTATGAAACCATTTCACTAAGACCAAACATTTGTGTTTGATCTCAGAAATATAGTTAAAGTGCTTTATGAAACATTTGAGCTGCACCATTAAACTGTATATTACCAGTGTGCTAAAGAGATTTGGAAGCTGCATTTCACTGAAAGTGGAGACTTTGGTCCTGAACTGTGGCAGACCCAGTCAGATTTATCTTCCTACATCTCCCTACATCAATTATCTGACTCTTTGCTAAACACAAGTGCTAAACACAAGTGGCCATTATGCAAAAAGCATCACCGTTAATTAATCTTTGCTGCAGTAAGAGACTCTTCTGGTGAAAAAGCACATTGGCTTGAACTAGAGAAGCCTTTATGGGAGATTAATAAGTGAGTCATAAAATTTGAGTTATAGTAAATATTTAATTTATTTTATTTTTGAAGTACTTGGATTTAATAGAACTCATTTTATTAATTCATCTTGTTGTGGGGCTTGGGGATGGATTTGTGAGAGCATGGTTCTCTGCAGGGAGTATGTAATTGATTTTCTGTATTTAAAAATACGCCCAGTAATGATCAAAACAGATCATCCAGTTTGAAGCAATAATGGTTATTTCAGTAAAATATTGATGCCGAGCAAAAATGTTTTAGTCTTTTTTTGTGTGTGCTCTGCAAAATTTCCCAGCCGTTTTGTTGCATTATACAGTTTCTGCAGCACTACTTAGAGTAAGTAGATATTTTTTATGTTACTGTATAATTCGTCCTAAATGCAGTCAGACAGCTGCATAAACAGGCTCTGATAGACTAGAAGAAATGTTACAGATTTAATCTGTTCTGGCTTCTTTTGTTGTTATACTGAAATGTTTTAGATTAAAAAAATTATATAAAATGTAGATAATGTATTTTTAAAAAAGAGCTTTTAAATTAAGGTTTGTTTTACAAAAGGAGAAAGCTATCCAAAATCATCCTGCTTGTATGCAAATAGGGAATTGTTCCTGAAACCTAATAATTGACAGTTAGCTTTTTAGATTCACCTTGGAAGAAATCTGGCAGATTCTCCCTTGTAGAATTGTAATTATGCAGTTACCTTGTAGGGTTTCCGGGCATGAAAAACCTGTTTAAGGTGATGCAAAAGCATCTCAATCAGATTTAGGTTAAGACTGCAAGGCACCCTTGCAGAGCACTCAAATCCCAACGCATCAGAAATGGGAGGTAACCTTTTTTAGTCTAATCAGTGTCTGATCTTAAATTCCTTTTGACTGAGCTATAACTTACTGCTTTCTTTTAACCCAATATTTAACCTTAACCTTCTTAACTAAATATCAGAAATCTTTCATCAATGTGATGTCTTGATTTTCTAGATTAGACATTGGCATTGGTAGTGGTTAATCGCATTTCATTGATCATTGAACAAGAGGGCATTTAAATAGATATTCAAACATACTATTTATCACAGATGCTTGATATTAGCATTTGTTCAAAGACAAACATATGTGAGACAAACCAAAATAGAAGAAATCTGCATGGGGCAAAATCTTTTTCATGGCATCCCATTTTAATATATTTCCATATGTGTGTTGACATGTCAGAAATTTTACTGTTCTTGCTGATTTAAGCTGCTGATCAGTGGGCTCAAAAGATAAATCTTGTCACCATATAAAAGGTTAATAAACAGAACATGCCATATTACGTTTTCAAACAAAAACAAGAACATTTTCTGTTAAGAACTTAGATGACTGCTCAGTCAGTAAACCTTTTTGTCTCAGTAATTTCCCATCTGAATGCAAATGCACTCTATGCATAAAAGCTGTCAACCAATGAAAAACAATTCTTCACTCTTATACGCCACACAGCAGTGCTCATCTGGTTTCATTTCTCTGCTTTTATTATAGAGACATACAGGCTCCATGCTGTCAGAGGAGCTGAGACATCTGAAATATGTCAATCCACAGCACTAATAGCCTGCACGGTCCATTTCACATACATTTCTTTCAGTACGTTCTTTTAAACCAAATGAGGATTTGGTGATTTGCACAATCTCATTTGTAATCGTAGTCATGGATACCCTGCCATTCAACCTCAATAGAATCTGATAGTATTAAAATATGACAGATTTGACTCACACAGACCGTTAATCATGCATCTCCGCACTCTCGCACATTGTCTTCCTCTATTAAAATCATCCATATTGAACTGATTGTGCTCACTTTGTTCACCTTGCTGTGTAAAATTGCCAAAAATTACCATTACCATTACCTGTGTGCAACAAGAAGCTACTCAAGCTCATGTTGAGATGAGAACATTTGTCAAAGTCTTAATTTGCTTATTACTAAAACATGAAAACTATTAAAAACTCCTTAACTGCTAGAGTGGACTGCTGTGTTGGATTTCAGAGAGGCGGGAAGGATCTACTTAAGATTCGCTACCTGATCCTGCAGTTCAATTTCTGTTTGGCTTCCTCCCCTTAATCATTCTCAGCTGCCTTGTTTGCATTCGAAGTCCTTTCTCTAAGGGCCTCCAGGTGGCAGGCAGTTATCAATCAATGCTGATTTTTCCCACTATCTTAACATGAAACATTATAGTGGGTAAAAGGAAATCATGTCATGTCTTTAAGCCACTGATCCAAAACATGTTGGTGAAAATTGAGTTATATTTGATTCCACATGCTTAATCATCGATTGAGGGTATTGATTAAGTGTTCTTAAGCAATTTGAAAGGTTTTGAATCATGTGTTATAAAGTTTCCTCCAAAGCTGTGACACAAACTTTGAACCTTTGAGTTCAAAGTTTGTGATGTGATTAGCCAAATTTGGAATAGTTCCTAGTCAAAAGTAAAAGTAAATGAAGTAACAAACAAGGTATATTTAATTTTTAAAAGTTGTTGCTCTACTCTCACTATTTTGTCACAAGTATAAAAAAGCTCTATTCAATGGATTAATATATGTAGACAAAGCTGGCCTCAGTCAGCCTATATCAGTGTAAATGTAAGCATTAATATTGTCCCACTGCAATCCATCCATCCATCCATTTTCTTGCACCCTTGTCCCTTAGTGGGGTCGGGAGTTGCTGGTGCCTATCTCCAGCTGGCGTTCCGGGCGAGAGGCAGGGTTCACCCTGGACAGGTCGCCAGTCTGTCGCAGGGCTCCCACTGCAATATAAATCTCAAAGCAACATGTTTGATTGGTTTTAATTTACCTAAGATACCTAAAATAAATCTAAAAATGGTGTAAAAGATAACTAAAAAGAAAGCTGCACAACTATCAACCTGTGATGCATTCATCAACTCATTTTTCATACAAAACCAGACAGAAAACTGACTGTACTTACAGAGAGAGAGAGAGAGTGGCTTCCTCCAAACTGTCCTGTAGCTTCTCTAATCCAGATGTGTTTAAAGTTTCCCTTTTGATCGATTATGAGCCAAGCTGTAGAAGGACAGGAGTGCTGCCTCTACTCACCGCACTCCATCTCTTGATTGAATTTCCATTGTGGTGCAATTGTATCGCCACGGACTACAGGAGGGAGTGGACACGGGTCACCACACTCGGTAGGGTTCTACTTTCATTGCAGCCTATGGGGCGTCTATCAGCAGCTCTACAAAGGCAGAAAAGTGGCAGGTGGTTCACAACAGCTCTCTAGAGCTCCTCTAAACAGAGTGTGTGATTCGGCTGTCAGAAATAACACATATACACCCCAATAAGCATAGCTTTTTGTGCACTTGTGATTTTTAAAAAAAAAATTTAAATGCAAAGGCAAAAATAATAAATTGTGCCTGAGCTTATTATTTAAAGTATAAAAAGAAATCAGGGACATTTAGATGATAGAAGAATGTTCATAATAGATCATCTGACTACAGTGACATGTTGAATGAAGGAAACTGGATATCCACTGGAGAGGAATGCATAATTCAGAAAAGGCTAGAGCAGAATGTCCCATGTAACCTGGTCCTTGGTCCACACTCAGCCCTCAGATTACACTCGAGCTTTTAACTGACGGCTGATCACTTTCCTTCATCGCAAACCTGAACTTTTCAATGACATCTGAGTTTCACTGCAATACGTTCAGAGGAGAAGTGAATGACATTTTATTTGACTTAACTGAACTCATGTGAAAGGTATTTTTAAAATCCACCTTTGCCATGTTTTTAAAACCATCCACAGTGGTGGAGCTTTTGGCCACTTTCAAATTTTTTCTGCTCTTACTTTAGTTTTTGACCATCAAAATAAATGTATCAAACAAAGATAACCTGAGTTAGGACAAAGTACATTACTGAAATGATTTCATATATTAAGGAAACAAGCTATTCAAAGCAACCTGGTCGTCTGAAAAATGACTTACCCCTTTAATACAATGATTGGTTGTGGAAGGTACATCATCATACCTCAAACAAATTGAAGTTTGAACAGATTTAGATTCTGTTCTGGGTTCTTTTGCCTTTTTGCTGGGTTCTCTTTAAAATATTTGCATTAGTACCAATAATATATCTGACAAGAAGGAAGCTGAGAGAAGTGGGGAAAAAAAGTGCAACCAAAGAACCAAGTACATGGCTCGAATTCTGGACGGCTGCATTAAAGTTGGTAGGCTGTGCTGCAGGCTGGCTGATCTAACCACTGCACCAAGCAAAGCAATAATGTTGATGGGCACATTTAATATGTGATTCAGCCTGTGTTTGTCTCATATATATTATCAAACCAGGTGGAAAAAGGACAGGTTCTACGCCAAAGCACAATAAAGGTATTTAAACATTGCTAAACAGATCAGCCACATTGAAAAAGTGATCCAGGTGAGTTTTTTTAAAGGAGTACAATTATGTATTTTCCAGGCACAAAGAGCCATTTCATACCACAGTCAAGTAACTATGTTGCTTTCAGATGTAATGAAAATGCTACATATACATATAAAAAATAACTTAAGAGAGATTTGATTTTACATCACATTTGCAGCATTTAAATTGGCCTCAGTCTTTTTTTAAGAAGTGCACACCAGTTCCGACATCTCCCCTTCAGCAGACTATCACAGCAATGCTCCTCCAGAATGCCATTTCCAACCATTTTGAACTAGTTAGTATGATGAAGTAGTTAGTATGATAAGTTCACCATATTCACAGTGCTTGCTAACTGTTGGGTGGAGAAAGCATTTGTGAGGCTGGAGCCTGACTGGGAACTGCAGCTCCAAGGAGGCTCTCTGGGTAAATAGGTGGTGCTTTTGTGAGCAAGTTTTTAAGTACCTTTGAATGGTTCCCACAAAAGACTCAAATATTTCTCAAAAATGGATGAAAGAATCAAAGCAACACTCCAGGCGTGTTTTGATGAGGGAATAATATTATAATATGACATAAAACTCAAAAAAGAGATGATTTTGCGTAATAGCACAAATGTAAATTTTGAATTCACAATTGGTAAAGTCAGTTACTAAAGCTAAATGAGACTGATCTCTATTAAAGAGGTAGCTACATTCAGAAAAAGCTCAATATTAACATCACAGGGAAGGAAGCCCATTCTTATGTGATTAGGTTGGCTAATAAAGGACTACTTGAGCAAATGAGGATAATTACGGTGCTTTGCATCATTTCAGACATTCCTGTCTGAAATGGTCAAACATCAACAAGATAACTGTGGTTACATGATGTCGTTTGGTCATATTGAAGCCCCTGAAGAGAGAAAACTAGAAAAAATATCATTAATTTAACTACATATGTTGATTTAAATATGTCAATGTGTTAACATTGTCAAAATAAAGTATAAAACACTGGATTTTAATGAGCTGCCTCTGTTGTACTGAGCTGAAAGACACCCTTGTCTCTGTTAACCCCAAGTGTTTGCAGTCCTCTTCTATTGTAGGTCCATAGCTGCTTTTCAGCTCCAACACATTAGCATCACCTACTGTTCATTGTGTGAATTGCAGAAACAATACAAAGAGTACTGCTAAATAATTTATATAGATGTGGAACTGGGGGAGTGAAAGAGATACTAAGACAGGAAAGTTGAGAAGTGAGTCTAGTTAATCTGTATTAGAGACAGTTGTGACAATACACCATTTTTCACCACCAGCTGTCTGACTTGTGACAGTGACAAATACCATGTGTACTGTTCGTAGTTAAAATTAATGATGGTTGAATTTTGTTTAGCTGCTGTACATTTTGTTTCCTGTGCACTTAATATCAGCTAATTTATCACACTCCCGTGTGTTCAACAAGATCTTTTTACACATGCTTCTCGTGTTTTTTTCAGCTGAGTCGAGTCTGTCTACTCTTCTTTTCAGTAGGTTTCTAAACTCCCACTCACAGAGCTGTTAGTATCTGTTTTACCTGTAAAATTCACTTTAAGACTTAAAGCTTGTTGGCATGTCCACAAGTACGCCTGGAATATTAAAGAATAATTGGCTTAAACCAACCATTCATGAGCCAAATAATTCATAAAATCAATTTTTAAAGTCAGTTATATTATCAGAAAGTTACAAAAGTTGAGGTTTACAATGGTAAATGCAAAAGCAGTATATCAGCAAATTACAGAAATCCACGAAGAAAGATTATACATATTGTGTTAGACAAAGATTGTAGTCACTTTTATTTGCAGGGTAAATTTACAAAGCTGAAACTGTGCGTGCGTTAATAAATATGGATGGAAAAAATAAAAATGATAATTAATAAAAATGGATGGATGGATGGATGGATGGATGGATGGATGGATGGATGGATGGATGGATGGATGGATGGATGGATGGATGGATGTGCAGTCCTTGTGGATACAGGTTACAGGACGTAATGAGAAATTTCCACCAGATGGCACCACATCCGTGTTATGCCACTGCAGGATCAGGGATAGTAACATTTATTGAAAGAAAAAAAAATAAAGAAGCAATAAACACCAATATACGTAACTTACTAAGAGATATATAGACTTAGACACTTATTTTTTTAAAGAGAATATTAGAATGACTATCCAGTAAGACAGACACAGTGTTGTATCACATATCCATTTTAAACAAACAAACAAACAAAAAAGGTTTAAATGTTGTCTTAGAGAACATTTGAGATTGGACTGCATTATTCAGTTTTGGAATATTATCTGGTATGACATTTGTAAATAAGTTCCCCCACAGGGTCACAAAATACCACAATTTGAAAAACCTACTGAGCAAGATTTTTGTGAGTCACTGTACTGTACCAGCTTCATCAAATGATCTTATTTGTCAGGTTACAAAAACATGTTCTAAATTTTTGGGGGTGATCATTAATGTCTAGCATCTGGCATATTGTTTGTGCAAAATGATAATGATGAATGAGTTTAAATTATACTTAATACATTTTCATAAAACACTACAAAATAAGTATAAAAAAACTCAGAACCTATTTTTATCTCCAGTACTTCAACAAATCCTACACGTTTGAACTTGTCTTTGTTTTTGTTTTTCTATTCACGGGTCTTCCGAGGTTAAGGATGTTTGTAGTTTTACTCTTTGACCACAAGATGACAGTGTGTTTGTCTATTTATTTTTTTCCCCCTGGACAAAAAAAAGAAAATAAAAACAAACAAAAACGTTTACTAATCTTAAACAATAAAGAACATTTATTATTATTATTATTATTATTATTATTATTATTATTATTATTATTATTATTATTATTATTATTATTATTATTATT